>OVBX01002895.1:5514-17713 GCA_900406325.1 Erucastrum elatum | reverse complement strand
AAAAAAAAGGTTTTAAGCTCTAAGATAAAAAAATGGTTTAGTAGTAGTATAAGAACAACCTACCTGAGAAATATGGTCCTCATCCTCCACACCTGTAACCAATAGCAGTTACATAAAGCCCCAAACTAATCCTGGAACACTAATCAAAGGGCTTGAGTGGAAGCGATAAGTGCACTAATGGATAAGGCAGATAATCTATTTCCATTTCTCTCAGCTTCCTGAAGAGCTAGAATAAGACTTCTTCAGTAAATTTAATTGCCAAATAGACAGAAGATGAATGAGATCTAAGGATAGAAAAACAAACCAATAGTTCTATAATATGTGTTGTGGAAGTACCAAAGCAAAAAGAAGGATGAAAAAATATGTAGGCAGCATCTATTGAACCAATTTTTTCTCTTCCCCTGAACCGAGATAAAAAAAATNACCAATTTTTTCTCTTCCCCTGAACCGAGAGAATTTTTTTTAGTAAGCTAAGCCTATGAAATTGATGTAATACCTGCAATGCGAAGATTGAGAAGATACATAATGGTGTGAGAAGATACATCATGATTCTAATCATCTTTAAATACATCATCATCAAATTTAATTCAGAGACAATTGATCTACCCCTTTCAGAGGTAAGCTCTTGCCAATGTAAAGTCATCTACAAAAGCTCTGCTCATGGAGTCATAATAAATCATGTGGTAGGCTTAGTAAACAGCCAGACAAACCTGGAGAAACAGAAGGAAAATATTATTCAAACCTGCAACTAATACTGAAAGTAGAATCATCTGGAAAGACATGGAGGGTAAGCCAAATGAAGGCCTCAGGTCAACACAAAGAAGTTTAGATTAATCTAATCAGAGGAACATGGCATAATCTTTTTCATACTTACGCGATGAGGTGATGATGTAAAAATCTGAAGGGTTGTCAATAAAAAGCCAACCATTAATCTAGAGATCTTCGTAGTAAATTAGAATAAATAGATTCAGAAAATATAAAAACTCACTTCTACTGTATTTATTCCTGAATTCCGGATCAATTACTCTAAAAGAAAATATAATAACAAACCTTAGCTACGTCTTTGACCAAACCTACAGTAAAAGTGACCACAAAACATCAGATTAACAAAGATAAAACAATACAGAATCAAACAGGCCTGAAGGGGAGATTTATAGCGATCATCGAGAGAATGTCTGTAGGCTGATGTAGTAGACACTGATTTCGCTTTACTGGAAAGAAGTAATGAACGGTTTTGTAGATGAAATGGTAACGGTTGGGTTGAGGTTGCAGACGAATAAAGGCAAATGAAGTGAAGACTTTTCTTGTGAGGAAGGTTAATCGATTGACATTTGCAGAACTCAGAAACGGTGTTGGTGAAGTGGAAGAGACGACGCTTGGAAGTTTGCAACGAAGATCGGGTTTAGAAGGAGAGTTGGGTTGATTTTTGAAACACACAGCCCACTCCTTACAAAACGATTAAATGATACGGTGTGTTTAGTATATGGGGCACGTGTCACGACGTGGTGAACAGACTTTCTGACCTAGATGCTGATGTGTCTTCGCCAAAAAAGAATAAACCCTATTTTATATAAATAGATAGATAGTAGTATTTTTCTTTAATACGACAACATTATTTTCTTAACTCCATCCGAAACAATTTAAGATACAGTTCACACATTAATATTTTTTTAATTAATTCATTTTAGTTTCTGCAATTTTTATCTTTATATTAGTGAACTAAAATTATATCCGTACAACTACTAAATAGTATTAATGAAAGAAATTTAAAAATCATTAGATTTCAGATCAACTAACAGGAATGAAAACATTGTTAGAACAAAGAATGATATTGAACGAATATAAACACAATATGATAAACACGTGGGCTTTATAACTTGTGTAGCTGTATTGCATAGTGTAAAAGTAGTAATATATTCTCATTCTAAGTCAAATTCGTTACCAATCAATATTTAGGGTGACCACTTCGGTTATTTTGTCGATTTGGTTTGGATTTGGTTCGGTTTTGTTAATTTGGTTCAAGATTTTTCAAACAGAAATAAACTATAACTAGTTTAGTTTTGATCGAAACCGGTTAGTTTTGTATTGGCTTTGTTTATGTTTTAGATCAGTTCAATCGGATTTCCCTAGTTTGTTTTTTTAGAAAACTCATGTTTTAAAATATAAATGCATGGTCATGAAATCATTGTGTTGGTGACTATAAAAAGAGTAACTTTGTAAACTAAATTTAATATGAAACTGAAACAAAATCCTCTAAACAAAAACTTATAAGAAACCAATCAAATAAAAGTTAACTAAAGAAAATAGAAAATTAAAAACATCACTAATAATACTACTTAAAAATAAACTATCTAAATTAATTCNCGGTTAGTTTTGTATTGGCTTTGTTTATGTTTTAGATCAGTTCAATCGGATTTCCCTAGTTTATTTTTTTTAGAAAACTCATGTTTTAAAATATAAACGCATGGTCATGAAATCATTGTGTTGGTGACTATAAAAAGAGTAACTTTGTAAACTAAATTTAATATGAAACTGAAACAAAATCCTCTAAATAAAAACTTATAAGAAACCAATCAAATAAAAGTTAACTAAAGAAAATAGAAAATTAAAAACATCAATAATAATACTACTTAAAAATAAACTATCTAAATTAATTTTAAAATAAAACTGAAACAAAAACCTCAAAAAACCCTCGAAACATTTGTAAGAACACAATCAAACTATAATTAACTAAAGTTAATACCAAATAAGAAAATAACATCGTTAATATAGTTAAAACAGTGACTTTAGTCTTAGCATTTAAGTATATTGTTAGTATGTTTAATTCAAATATAAAAAAAAATACATTAGTTTATTGGTTCGGTTTAACTCGGTTTGGTCGGTTCGGATTAGGAAAAGCTTAAACCAAAATATTTGAAAATAGACTTTGATTGATTTGGATTGGTTTCAGCTCGGTTGGTCGGTTTATTTCAGTTCGGTTTATATTTTTTGTCCATCACTAATAAATATTTATCCAATGTTTTGACAGTATATTTATGATATTAATTTAATATAATATATCAATTACTCGCAAAATGAAACATGATATATAACATGCAACTTATTAATTATACAAATGGAATAATGTTGGCATTGCTGAAGTTAATAACATGATATATATATATATATAGCCTGTTATTAAATGAAAAATTTCCTGAAACAGTAAATATTAAGGAAAATAAAACTCAATCAATGATTTCAATCAGAGTTGAGAATTTTATCCGTTAAATTTGGTTTGATATGTTACTCATCTCGATTTTTGATCCAGAAATTCGGATTTGTAAACTTTCAAAGTAAATAATAATATTTAAAATTAAAATTCATTTAAATAAAACAAATCAAAAATATTTTGTCTTAGAAATTGTAGTGGGAGAGACTTTTTTTTTTGCTAAAAGGTAAATATCATTACGAAATTGAAAGTTGAAGTTCACAAGATGTTGAAACAAACTGTACGACCTCTAACAGCATCTTCAACAGCTTTTTATCCTTTCCATTTTTAAAGGCTTTTGCATTCCAACAGCCTTTCATCCCTTCAAATTTTAAAGGGGTGAACAGTAGACCTCCAAATTTGAAGGGACACTGTAGCGGCCTTTAAAATATTATTTACTTTTCATTTTAGTCGCTACAGCTGTATATGTTTCATAATAGTATGAATAACTTTTTATAAATCATATTTTAGTACTTATAGTTATATTTTCTTAAATATATCTCGATTAAAATTATTTTATTTAACACTTTTGTTACTACTTATAGGTATATTTAACTATATATTATTTTATTTTCTCAAAACTATTTTATTTTGATATGTTTCAATAGCATGTTTTTTTAGCTTTTGAAAGTTTTTTTATCATAGATAAATATTGTTAATATTAAGGACTGAAGTGTAAATTACTAATTCTTTATAAAATAAATTTAAAAGTGATTGTTGGATCCCATTACAAATGAAGGGGCTTGTTGGAGATGCTCTAAACTTGATTACACGGCAAAAAAGATTAAAAACATGTAAGCAAGAAACAATCGAGCTTGAAGCTGTTCTGCCTTGGAGTTAACATGACAACAAGAATCAATACAAACTTGAAGAGTTGGGTGTCAGACGCGATGAAGGCAGATGGAGAGACCCGAAAACCAGAGATCAAGGGACACGACACTAGCAGGAAGTTGTTTCATCCAGCTGCCTGAATCAATACCTTCCTCTGCGACACAAAGACAAGCCTGCTCAAGGACCACCCTCTAAGTCCGGGCTGGGCAAACCCTGAACAAAAAATCCGATACAGACAGTACATCACGAAACCACAGGTGCTTAATAGAGCTCAACTAACCTAACCGCACTCATCCTCTAAGCCGGTTAATGGAAAGGGGAAGAATCACCACTTCTCAGGCCGTACTCCCTCCTCCAACCGCAAGGTGGGACCTTAATCTCTAAGAGCTCAAATAACACCACTGCCATACTCGTTTCAACCTACATATCAAACTCGTTCTCACAAGAAACGTCAATCAACTACAAANGGGGGGGGGGGGGAAGAGGAGCTAAATAAAGCATCAACTCGCAAGCCAGAATGCCTAGATTGGCCCGAAAGGAGAATCATCTCATCAATCAGAGTCTGTGGTCCCGGGACCTGTTCTATCTTAGACGCAGCAGACCCGATTTACCTCTGAATCGATAATGGTAAGAGGCGACGTTTAGGAACCTCGCCGAAGGGGTGACTTTGATGTTGAGAGAGGAGGCACCTTCACCAGTGGAGAGAAGATTCATGGTGTCGACCCAGTCGCAGAGAATCCTAGACATGAACCTTCCAGCTNAGATGAGCTAAATAAAGCATCAACTCGCTAGCCAGAATGCCTAGATTGGCCCGAAAGGAGAATCATCCCATCAATCAGAGTCTGTGGTCCCAAGACCTGTTCTATCTTAGACGCAGCAGACCCGATTTACCTCTGAATCGATAATTGTAAGAGGCGACGTTTAGGAACCTCGCCGAAGGGGTGACTTTGATGTTGGGAGAGGAGGCACCTTCACCAGTGGAGAGAAGATTCATGGTGTCGACCCAGTCGCAGAGAATCCTAGACATGAATCTTCCAGCTCGTAACCGCACAGTAGACAGAGCCACACATATCGCGTACGATAACACCAGAAATTGAGACACATCACCAACAGACCACGACGGAGAAGAAGTTGGACTTGGCGGGAGTATCACGAGCCCGCTCGCAGCGCCTAGAAGCACCGAAGAGGAAAGGCGGACGCTGAGGTGAAAAACGAAGGAAGTTAGGGTTAGGAAGAGAATTTGGGGCGCGTTAGGTGGACACGCCGAGAATTCGTTTTGAGACTTTCTAGACTCATGTTACTGTTACTGAAGAAGCTGCTAAAGCTACTGCTTCTTAGGTTAAGAAGAGGCTCACCAGCAAAATCCTCATCATAAAATGTTTGGTGCTCGACTTTTTTCGAGCACTGTTCAGATTCTCGTTTTCTTTAGTCGTTGCGAACAAAAAGACTCTGTTTTGTTATCACTTAGTGTGTATTGTCTGCAGATATATGAAACACAAATATTTAACTTAAATATAATTATTATTATTCTAACATATAATTTAATAGATTCTTTTAACATTATTATTTCTAAGAATACTAAATCAAGAAAAGAAAGTTTCATGAAAATTATAAGTTTCTTAAGTTTTGTCTTATTATTAATTATATTTAACATTTAAAATCATGTATTTCAACTACTTCTTTTAATTTTTGATTTATATATAATGTAAAATATACTTGTAATATCATTTTTTCTATGTATCTATAGATTATTTGTATTAAACCAAATATATGAAATATATGTAACTATTATAAATATCCATAGATATCCATANAATTATAAGTTTCTTAAGTTTTGTCTTATTATTAATTATATTTAACATTTAAAATCATGTATCTCAACTACTTCTTTTAATTTTTGATTTATATATAATGTAAAATATACTTGTAATATCATTTTTTTCTATGTATCTATAGATTATTTGTATTAAACCAAATATATGAAATATATGTAACTATTTATAAATATCCATAGATATCCATGNCCATATATTTTTAGATATCTGGTATTCCGGTTTTCCAAATATTTGTATTTTTCAAAAAAAAAGGAAAAGTAAATATGCATAACATTCGAAACAAATCATAAAATTACAGTGAAAACTAGATTACTGTTTGATCCGTATCCACGTTTAGGGACAATGAGCAGGCACATTTAACATTGTGAACCAGGACAATTAATATTTATGATGTATTGTCTAAAGAGTAATTTTCACTGTGGGTCACTTTATCAAATTTAATATCACTCTAGGACACTTTCAACTCATACGACACTTTCTCTAACTTTATTCATTATTTACTAACTAGAATATAATTTAACTATAACTAATAGGACCCACTCTCTTCCTTCTTATATTTCTCTTTCTCTTTCTTGTTTGTTCTTTTTTTTCCTTTGCACGGTGACTTTTATAAATATGCATTTTAATTCTAGATGTTTTAATTCTGTAAATAGATTAGTTGGGTAGTTTACCACATACACGTTTCATTGTGACGACTNGAGTAATTTTCACTGTGGGTCACTTTATCAAATTTAATATCACTCTAGGACACTTTCAACTCCTACGACACTTTCTCTAACTTTATTCATTACTAGTGGTATTCCGGCGCTACGCGCCGAGTTTGTATATATTTTTTTAAAATAAATTTCAATTCATTTTACAATTCTAGTAAACAAAATATATTCAGAATATGAAAATGAAAATATATTGAAAGATAATACTATTATTCCAATCCATTTTAGAGTGGTTAATTGCCACAATATATTATTTTGTTTTGAAGTTTCTTAATTTAAAATGGAATATCATAAATGCTGTGACTAATCGATTTAATAAAAAATACTAAACCAATAATCATAACAAAATTAATTTAGTTATAATTTAATATAAACTTAAATTGTTGTTTTATTTAGAAAACATATTTACTGTTACATACCATGTGGACAGTATATAGAAACAACGACATTGAAATTTTACTTTATAAGTAATCTGAATTTAAATATGTGTAATGAAGTTTTGTTCATATGTTTTTTTTTTTAATTTGATTTTCGTATGAAATTAGTTCTGGCAATGGAACATGTTAATAAATGAGGAAGAACATTTATATCTTTTGTTTGAAAATTATAGCAAAAATCGAAAACAGTATGTATATGAAATTGAAATTTGGAATGTGAAACTAAAATATATTTTGGTCTTTATATATATATTTTAAAGTGAAGAAGCGCTTTAGTTACCACACGGGAAGTTAGTATTTTCCCTTCCTTTTAACTCGTTTTGGATTATATTTTTGCTGTGTTTGCCGATCAAAACACCTTCATGGATTAATTTGATTTGAATAATAATTTTTTTGATTTAGATCTATCTAAATCAGATTATCTAGTTTATTTCTTTCTTCAGTTTGCATGTTTAAATGCCGGACAGCATCTTCCATCAGAATAGTGAATTATTGAAAAATCAGTAAAAAAGAGAATGAAGTCATTTTTTATACATTCATGAACAGGATAAAACAAAAAATGTATATCATAATAATTTTATATCCCCATGATTAGTCATGATGTGTGATGATATATTGATATCTTTGGAAATAGTAAGGAGTTTTTCAGTGATAATAGTGGATGATTTGATTTCATTTTTGATGTTTTGTGATGGGTGATCAGGAAAGGGAAACTCAGTGATATTGATTTGGTAATGTTTACATGTGATTACTTATGCCAATAATTTCTATATAGAGTTTAAATTTATACAAAAATATTATTTGTTAAGGTAAATTCTTAGGATACAAAAGTGATGTTTGCGTAAGACAATCCTATTATCGTAAAGTATGTAATGTTTTATATATTCTTACAACTTTTCCAATATTTTTAACTACTTTGAAACTATAGATAAATAGTTATACTCTAAAATAATTAACCTGTTAACACTTACCTGTGCACACAAAAAAGAGAGTTAAAGCTCATTATCTAGTCGTTTTTAAATTGTAATACTCGTTTCAAAATAATATACTAAAATACAATATGTAGCCGCATCTCCGGTTGCACCCACGATATTGCCATCAAAATCTAAACTTTTTGTTTTTGTTCTAAACTACAAAAGGTCACTTTCTCATCAAATTTAAAACAAAATGTAAAAGAAAACAAACACTGAAACAACCGAAAGGTAAAGGAAACTAAAAATTAAGAACACTCAAAATGCACTTAACCTGAAGAAGCAGACATGAATCCCATGTCTGTTAGCCCGATGCACTTCTCTCCAGCTTCGCCTTCTATCCTTCAACAATATCCTCGTAATTGTCCTGCGTTTATTTTATATCAGCTTTGTTACAGAACCGAAACAATGCTGTTAAACATTTACTGAAACCCATCGAGTTATACTAATACAAAGCTCTAATAAGAATTAAGCACTTAGAAAGGAAAAAGTTGAAAACTTTAGGTTTTACAAAAGATTACTCATTATAGAGACTTGATATTCAAACCCATCGAAGAGAACCAGTAACTGATAAGAAAATGATAACTATCCAAACCTATTGAATTAGCTTTTTAAAGCTAGAATAAAACATATACAGACGATGGTAGTGGGACTTTTTATTTCTTTGGTGCCTGTAATCATTTCACAGCATCATCATACTGGGACAAATATATAGAGATAGAGATGGAACATCCACACGAAACTGGCCAGAGTAGCGGCAGTACAATGAAAATAGCATGAAAACAAAAACTCAAAGAGAACGTTTTGAGAGTTGTAACAAAAGAAATAATGAGACTGGCATTTTTGAATGACAACAAACCGGTTCATTGAGAAGATCTTGTAACATTCTCAGAAAGGGAAAATGCTGATTTATTTTTGGAAGTTTAATATAAAGGTACATCCTTACATGATCGTTAAGGAGATAGTACTTGGTGAGAGGTGGCCATGAAGTTTGGGGTTCAGATAGAATGTGTTCTTCATGTTTGCTTAGTGAATCCAATAGCGATATGAGCATCACAAAATCTGAAGTTCGTGTTGCTTCTTGCAACATCAAAAACTCTGAGCTCAGGTAAGCATGTGATAATTGATTGAGGACTGGATGAGCGTTGCCTGGCAAGGGGAAGAACGAATCAGTTATCAAAAACATAAAGATTTCCAAATTTTAAACTAATAACTGTAAGCAACAACCGGTATACCTTCACATCTATAGGAAGCATGTCAACTCCCACCATTCCAGGCTTCTACGGTTTTTTTTTCAGAAAGAAAGAAAAAAAAAACAAAATATCACTCAATAATCAGATCACTTCCAGAACATAACCAGAGAGATCTATATAAAAGTACTCGTAGAACAATTCCTAAGATCCACACTTACCTTCTTGCATACACTAAAACAAAGTATTGCTTCCCAAAACCTCAACAAACTGACTTCGGCAGTGTCGGAGGGTGTAAGAGTTAGCCATCGCAGTAATCTGTAAGCAGCACAGATTTTTTGTTTTTATTTCGTTGAAGCTTTGCTCTCCATGATTAAAAGACTGGTTATTTATAGATACAGCTTCAGACGGATACTTCGTAGAGGAGTGGCATAATTGTGCATTAAGTCCGACCCAATGAAGAATCAATGAGCCGTTTCAAAGATGAGACGAGAAAGGATTTAGAAGATCAGGGAAGCTCAAGCTTCGTTATTTCTGCAATCGCGAAAGAATAGACGGAGAAACTTAAGAAGAGAAGTGGGCCTGCTTTGAAAAATTTAAATCCCATAGATTTATAAAAAAATCCAATTAGTACTTGGAGTAACTTGGATACCAAAATGCTGGGTTCTACTAAAATAGGACAGGTGGCGAAATTCCCCCTATGGAGAGATAGAAGCCAACTTTATTTATTAAGATTTACTAACTAGAATATAACTTAACTATAACTAATAGGACCCACTCTCTTTCTTCTTATCTTTCTTTTTCTCTTTCTTGTTTGTTCTTTTTTTTCCTTTGCACAGTGACTTTTATAAATATGCATTTTAATTCTAGATGTTTTAATTCTGTAAATGGATTAGTTGGGTAGTTTACCACATACACGTTTCATTGTGACGACCGTACCAGCTTTCACGGCCAGTTCTTTGTCTCTGAAATCAAGCTCACGGCTAAGTTTTTCCTCCGTCGAACATGCTCAGATCCGCCGCCGTCGTCATGCTCAGCTCCATCGCATCGCCAGGCTTATCGTCAAAATCAAGCTTGCCGTCACGAGCTCTGGATCCGCAAATAGAAAGCTCGTGAGCTTCAATGGTGGATTTTCTCATATTTGCATATCCAGTCCCTGAACTTCTGCTCTTTAACAATTTGGCCCCTACATTTTGTAAATTGCAAATACACCCTCTCGAATCAACCTCTAAATTTCTGAAAGTGCACTTTATACCCTGCTTTTTGCAATACGCATTCAAATGCAATATACATAAACATTTGTGTACATATGGATAGTGTCTAAGGTTGTACATGGAGACANCAAATACACCCTCTCGAATCAACCTCTAAATTTCTGAAAGTGCACTTTATACCCTGCTTTTTGCAATACGCATTCAAATGTAATATACATAAACATTTGTGTACATATGGATAGTGTCTAAGGTTGTACATGGAGACAAAAAAAAACGAGAGACAAAGCAAAAAACAGGAAGAAATCACATGGATGCTTAGACAATATCAAATCATTTCCTAATGGCATGCTTAATACAGACGAGTTTTGCAGCATTAACAATAAACAATTCATTCCAAAAAATGATATTCAGTCAAAAGTGTGTTTTTGTGGTATATCTATTTCAAGGAATGTGTATATTATGCTCTAATACTCTTTGGAACATTGTAGCTATATTGCAAATTGGCTGAGGATCTCATGTACATATATGTAAAACATTGTGGTGTACACATATTATACTATCCACATGTACAGTTAGATGATTATCTCCACATGTACAAACTGTAATCATTATCCACTTGTACACTGAAACCCACAATGGAGTTTGCATCCATGGCTTTGTACACTGAAGCCCACAGTGGAGTTTGCATCCATGACTTCAAACTTATCAACCCAAACTCACCCACTTGTACCCTGCAAACCATAGATAGACAGTGGTTCAAAATTGGTCTATGCAGACAAATGCATAACACCTTTAATCATCAAGCAGTTATCAAGTGAGAACAACATTGCCTTTCTTCAATCCTCATACATCTTCTCTAACTCAGCCCTTGACACTCAAGGGTTAACTTATTCTAGTGACTTCTCCATTGACACATTTTGATTCATAAAAGAATTGCAGTTTTGTCTTTCTCAGAAGAAGTACAGAACTAATTCTCATCATGACCTGAGACAAAATTTGATTAAACATCCACGTCTTATTAAACAAAATAAAGACTTTGCATAGTAAGCCCACGTCTCATTGTACAGGTGTCCAATATGTATGGTGGTGTACAATAAAAAATAGTGTATTTGTGTACAACATCCAAAAATTAGTCCAGAGCTAACATGAAAACACACACTAATAATTTTTGTTGCATATGACACATGTTAAAAGTGTGCATTTTGGAAGTTTGGAATCAATTTAAAAAAAAATTTGTGTATTCAGTAGTTTGGGGTCACATTAAAACATAGGTAAACATGAAACATACAGTGTAAATAAAAGAAATNGTTGCATATGACACATGTTAAAAGTGTGCATTTTGGAAGTTTGGAATCAATTTAAAAAAAAAATTGTGTATTCAGTAGTTTGGGGTCACATTAAAACATAGGTAAACATGAAACATACAGTGTAAATAAAAGAAAGTTGATTTGGTGGAGATCAATTATAAGCATCTTCTTCTTCCTTCTACCTAGCCGCCAGCGTAATTCACCACAAAACCAGTCGCTCTCGTGCCACATCCACCAGAAGCTTCACCATGGCAGCTATGAAGCATCACCACCGGATTCATCAGTCTAACATGAGGTAGATCGAGTCGGATATCCATAGGCGCCGGAGCCATCGTGAAAACTGATGAAAATAATTAAAGATAATTTTTCTGAAACTATTTGAAGAATGAAAAAAAAAAAAACTAGAAAAGTTTGGAGAAGAAAGATAATGATAAAGTATATGACTAAGAAAATT
>OVBX01002894.1:0-18480 GCA_900406325.1 Erucastrum elatum | reverse complement strand
AAAGGAAAAATTGGGTGAATAATAGATAAAGAAACTTATTATATGCGTTTGACGTCAGCCTAGGAGTGGGTCCGTTCCGTTTCGCTCTAACAAAACGGAGGTCTCTTAATGGGCCCGACCTACTAAATTAAGGGCCATACGATCGCTCTACCTCCTTTAATAATATTAATCTGGACCGTACGATCCTAACAGGAAGCCATCTCTCTCTTTCTCTTTTTGTCTTTCTTCGTCTTACTCTCTGGAGGCGAGGCGAGAGAGAGATTCTCTGCAACTTCCGATTCCATCCCCTCTCTCTCTCTCTCTCTCTATATATATATATCTCGGATCACAAACTTTCTCGGTTTCCGTTAATAGAAGGTTGTGCTTGGTGCGGTGTTGATTTTGCTTCCACTTCACGTTGTTCCCTTTTGCTTTTTTTTTCTTTCAGTTATATTTTTTTTTTAATTTCTATTTTTTTTCTCTCGGACGATATGATATTATAGATTAATGTGTTGCTGGTATGTTCTCTTTCCTCTCTTCAATTCCCGGGAAAAATAGGAGGAGAGCTAACATGTAATTGAATGCTGCTTCCTCTCTGTACACTGTGAAACAGAGAATATTTGCTTGCTTCAAAGATTATTGCTTTCGATATACATTTGAGTTGATTTGAATTAATAGTGTCTATACACTGTGAAACATAATGTTTACTGCTTTCGAGATACATTTGAGTTGAGCTGAATTGAATTAATAGTCTATACACATTGTGGTATCCAAAAATCTTTGGGTGAATTTAAGTTTTTTTTACAGAGTTGAGAGAAGTTAGTTACTACTCTGTGAAAAAAATACTTCTTTGCAAATGATTTGAGTAGTGGAAGAGATAAAACTCAAATTGTGTGTGTTTTTTTATTTGTAGAGATGCAAATGGGTAAAAGAAGGCATCTCAGAGGCCAAAAGACCTCCTCAGAGATAACAGCAGGTACAAACAATGATGAGATTACGGTTAGAAGATCAAAACGTTGGAGCCAGGAAGAACGTGTCAAAAAGAGTTCTGAGCAGAACAATAAAGATGATGATGAGGTTGTGAAATACATGTCCAAGTTGCCTGGTTATCTCCAAGGAGGAGGAGAAGAAGAATGTAGTAATGTTTTGAATGTTGGTGTCTTGGATTGGGGTCGTCTTGAGAAATGGAAGCAGCATGGTCGTGCTCAAAGATCTTCTGGCTTCAAACCTGACACTAAAGTGTCTTCTACTTCTCCTACTTTAGGAACACTTCCCAATGCCTCCTCCTCCTCTCATCAATATCATCATAGGTGTAAGATTGATGACCAAGTGCATGCTTCTTCTCTCCTCGGTAAACTCAATAAAGCTTCTCGGGGTCTTCAACATTCTTCTCACGGTGTTAGATGCACTTTGGAATCTGAGTTTGCTTCTAGGGATTCATTATCTAAGCAGCAAACAGCAGCAACTTACAACTATAAGTCCTCTGGTAAAGGCAGAAGATCTACTTCAGATTTATTGCCAGAGATGGGGAACTCCGTGGGATCTCTAGGCGCAAAGGGAAACTTAGTTGTCGTCCCGGGTAAGAAGGAGTCTGAGAAGAGAGCAGGGGAGATACATGCACAAGTAGCAAGAGGAAGAGTGTCAGAAAGATGGAAACAATGTGCTGAGAAGTTTGATGGAGAGGAGAAGACCGTTGGAGACTCTAATGCTGGTCTTACTTCTGTAAAGGAGGAGGATCATCACGTCAGCAACATTGTTCTCCTGAGATCAAGAAAACATTCCCGAAGCACCCTTTCTGGTGATCCCCATATGTCCTCACTGGATGATAATGTGAAAGTAACAAGGGAGCTTAGCAGCCACTCTCTACACTTTTCAGACCGAATCAGTAGCTCTTTAGGATTGAGATCTCAAGTTCCTCGTTCCTGTCCACTCTCTCTCGACTTGGAGAGGGATTCTGAAGATATGAGGTTGCCTCCTGGTGTTGTTGATCTTTCTTGTAAACAGGAACGTTCTGGTGGGACAACAAGGCATTCAAAGACGACTTCGAGGAGGATACTTGATCAAGAAAAGAAGAGAGATCCTTCTTCACCAAGCAAGCGGTTTAGCTTTAGCTTCGGTCGTCTCAGCAGAAGTTTCACCTTCAAAGAGGCGGATTCATCAGCTGGCGGCCAACCTTTGACTTCTTCTGATGGTACCACCACCAAGAGATGTGATGGACCATCTCATCAATCAAGCAACCCAGAGAAGGAGAAGCACTGTGGATCTCGAGTCAGCCCTCTAAGAAGGCTGCTTGACCACCCTTTACTCAAATCTAAAGCCTCTGAAAATGTTCTTCCATCATCAAAAGAAGAAAGATCAACTTCTTCTTCCAATCAAAAGCCAGCCAACATGGATGAAAAGAAGCAACAGCAGGATACATGGAGAACCCGAGCTCTTTTTCAGCTAACCACCAGAAACGGGATCCCTCTATTTCAGTTTGTGGTCAATGATGACAACCTCGACAACAGCAGGAGCATACTAGGGGCTACAATGAAAAGCTCTTCTTCATCTTTCAAAGATGAGTCTGTTCAGTACTGCACATTCTACTCCGTTAATGAAGTCAAAAAGAAAAAAAGGGGGAGCTGGCTAATGCATGGACACAAAGAGAAACAACAACACAGGTTCGTCTACAATGTAATCGGTGAAATGAGGTTATGCAACTCCTCCATGAGCTCAGATATAACAGAGAAGATATCCGAAAAAGTATCTTCAGTGATAAGAGAATCAGTTCTCGTTGATGAAGCAGAGCAAATGAAAGGGAGGAAAGAGATTGCAGCTGTAGTAATCAAGAAGAAGGATGCAGAAGAAACCCTCGAGGAGACCACTGTGATCATTCCAGGAGGAGTTCACAGTTTCCCGGAGAAAGGAGAACCGACACCGTTGGTTACCCGGTGGAGATCGGGAGGGTTATGCGACTGTGGTGGCTGGGATGTAGGATGTAAACTCCATATCCTCTCCAACAAAACAGTCCTCCACGAGTTGGATCAGAGCTTCAAGCTTTTCGCTCAGGTAAAGTAATCATGAACACATTACTTATGTATTTTAAGAGTTTCCTGCACCCAAGATGGTATAGTTCTTGAAAAAGGTACTTGGGTTTGCGTTGCAGGAAGAAAGTGATCGAGACTCGGGGGGTCCGGTTTTGGCGATGACAGAGCTGAAGACAGGGATGTATAGGGTGGAGTTTGGTTCGTTTCTGTCGCATTTACAAGCGTTTTTTGTGTGCGTGACGGTTATAACTTGTGCCTCCGAGGAGAAAACGGTGTCAAAGACCTCCGGAAGATCTTCCTCCCCGTTTGCTCCGCCTCTATCTCCCGTTAGTAGAGTCTAAAACCTACAAGCTCCGGGAGAGAGGGGGGAGTATCTAGTGATCGTCTTTCTTTCTTTGAAACTTCTTTTTTTGTGTTGTCTCAAGGAAACTAAAACTCACACAACCATATCTATTCAGAATATAATGAATGTATAGTATATATACACACTATTTCAAAGTTACCATCAACAACATGCAGTCTCTCCCTTTTTCTTTTGAAACACAGAATTTCATTTAAGAGAAGCGTTTAGGCAGAAGCCATATTACATCAACTCACCCCTACCAAGGCTACATGCAGTCTCTCCCTTAGATCTTGAATTAATTCCTTATCCTATCTTACCTTGGTTAATGTCAGAATAGCAATAACTATCAAGTAAGATTTGAAGCTACAACCAATCAGTTGAATGACGACCGTAGCCAACCCAACAATACTTGAAAGCATCGTACTCCAATTGCCACCACTCAAATTCACAACAAGTCTCCCAGATTTAACTTCTTTTTTGACAAAATATCTCTATATAATCAACTATTTCAACCACAAGCTTGAGCACTACATCGTTTCATATCTTGGATATACAAAAGCTTGCCTCAGGTAGTTCTTTAAACTTAATAACTTTGGAAAAGTTTATAAAAACTTCCTCTCGCCAGGGCCGAGAGAGATCTTTATCCACATCCTCCTTTTCAAGGAAGAGAATCATTCCACCAACATCCCTCTTTGTAAGAGGTAACACTATCCTGGAATTCAAAACCGGGAAAAAATACCATCTTCCGAACCGTCTGTTATCTTGTGTGAAGGTCCACTTCGGGCCGGTAGATGCAGCGACCTTCACTTGGTTGAGAGTCGAGGTTTTGGATGGTGCTGCAACGTCACGGATTGAAGTGACTAATCTGTTGTTATTGGAAGAGTTTGAAGAGTGGTTTATGTCTTTCAGAGATTGGATCATTAGTGGCTACTTCAATATCTTACATAACTCCTTATCAAACTTGCTCAAGTTTGTGTCTCTATCCATGTACTCCTTTGAATTTTATGTCTTTGTTTTATCCTTTTGGTTTGCACATCATGATTTGTATGATGTTGCTAGTAACCCTGTAAACGTTTAAATTAGTAATGAAGACTTGGTTGAACAAAAAAAAAAATCCTTCTTAGACATTGAAACATTANGGTAGATGCAGCGACCTTCACTTGGTTGAGAGTCGAGGTTTTGGATGGTGCTGCAACGTCACAGATTGAAGTGACTAATCTGTTGTTATTGGAAGAGTTTGAACAGTGGTTTATGTCTTTCATAGATTGGATCTTTAGTGGCTACTTCAATATCTTACATAACTTCTTATCAAACTTGCTCAAGTTTGTGTCTCTATTCATGTACTCCTTTGAATTTTATGTCTTTGTTTTATCCTTTTGGTTTGCACATCATGATTTGTATGATGTTTCTAGTAACGCTGTAAACGTTTAAATTAGTAATGAAGACTTGGTTGAACAAAATAAAAAATCCTTCTTAGACATTGAAACATTGATCAAGCTTACATTCCTGTCTCGAGTAACACACATGAGCATGATACACCTCTGCGACTTTGACATGTGAAACACGAGACCTTTTGTTGTTGTTTATTTATTTTTAAATAACATATGTATCAAAAGCCATAATTTCTTAAGATTCAAAGGCCAGATTTCGACGACCATCGTCTAAACAATCAAATATATAAAACATATGTATGAAATATCCCATTACGCCTACTAGCGCATCGAAAGTAATGGACACCTTCTGTCTCATCATTTTCATTATCTCTTTGAGAAATATTTTTATAGTTATATCTCAGATCTTTAATCTATGATATTTGATGACATGTTCAATGAATTCTTCTTCTTTTTTTCTTCTGGTTTAATNTATCTCAGATCTTTAATCTATGATATTTGATGACATGTTCAATGAATTCTTCTTCTTTTTTTTTCTTCTGGTTTAACATATGTTACGATTTGGGTTAAACATGTACAAGCACATCCTCTGAGTTAGAAAAACAATAACTAATCAGTCTCTCCCCAAGTAAGTTTTGAATTTTTAACCAATCAGTTAAGAAATGACCATACCAACAATACTTAGAAGCATCATCTCCAATTGCCAACACTCAAATTTAAAACAAGCGTCCCAGATTTGGGTTCTTATGAAAAAAATACTCTATATCACCAATCAATTAAAATACCAAAACTGAAGAAGCAACTACGATTGATAGTTGTTTCTAGAGAAGACCGGCAGTGGGGGTAAGAAGCTACTTCTAGTAAGATAAATCAACGTTACTTGTCGGTGACTCATAGATCGTGGGATCACGAGTGCATTGTGGAAGATTTGACGGTGGAGGTTGCAAGCTTGTTTCCGGAGTTGGTCCATTTTGAACTATGAAAACCATTATAATTCCGTAAGGTAAATGTGCATCCATGTGACAATGGAACATCCATGCACCTGAAAGTATACCGCTAAATTTTCAAACAAAGCCCTCCATTTACATATAAACATTTGGTGTGTATATGAGAATCTATATATTATTTTGGGTAAAAGCAAAATGTTCCTTACCAGGATTATTGGCTTTAAATCTTAAGACAACCCATCCACCTGGTGGTACACCGACAGTATTGTGCATTTGCGGGTTAACTAGATTTAGCTTATCTGCATCGCGGATGGGATCATAGTTACCAAATCCATAACCCAGTACATAAAAATTGAAGCCGTGAAGGTGCATGGGATGACTCTCTTGGGTGATTATCCCCGTGTTCTGCACAACAATCTCCACTGTAGAATTATATTTAAGTGTCTTCACGCTAGTCTTTCTCTCCGGAAACATCATTTTGTATTCAGAATTCGTACGGACATTAAAATTTGCGTAGTCAAATTTCATCGGAGGTTGGTCGGGGAAGTCATCGGTGTATACTCCACTGATATTATAGAAATGAGCTTCTTGGAGTGAAATCGTTCCGGGGATCACAAAAGTACGGTTATTGAGAGAACCAGCGTACCGCTGACCAAACGGACCAATACACTTGGCTCCCGGAGGGCATGGGTTTAAGCCAAGCCCCATGGTTACGAACATCTTCTCGTCCACGTCGGGAGGAACCTGCGTCCAGTATGGTCCACCCACGAGGCTAGTGATGTTCGAAGAGAACCTATGAGCGGTGGATATTGCATTCATCCCTGAAGGCATCAACGAGTTTGATGGGGATGCTGTCGACTTTGCTCCCTCGTAGAAAATTAGGCTTCTAGTAGGAGTGCTAGGGGGTACCGGTACTAACGAGTTAGCACTGGTGTAAGGGCTTATCTCCATGTAGTACATTCCGTTGGGCTGGTCGGCCGTCNGATGCTGTCGACTTTGCTCCCTCGTAGAAAATTAGGCTTCTAGTAGGAGTGCTAGGGGGTACTGGTACTAACGAGTTAGCACTGGTGTAAGGGCTTATCTCCATGTAGTACATTCCGTTGGGCTGGTCGGCCGTCAGAAGTGCGTCGATGGTTTGTCCCGGAGTCAAAATCATCACATTGCTAATGTAAGGTGTCGTGTAGACAGCATCAACAGAGACGACTGTCACGTTGTGACTGGCTATTTTGAAGAAGAGGTGAGTGTTGAGCGCCGCGTTTATAATCCTTAGCAAGTATGTTTTCCCCTTTACTACCCTGAGTTTAAACATCCCTATGGAAGCCGAGAAAAAATAAATCATTATTTTTTTGTAGACAATTTATTAATTAACTTTTGAGATACGCAAAGAATTGAGTTTTACTGTTCTTAGAGCAAATATATGAATCTCCAGCGAGACCGTTGATGAGGTACGCGTCGGAAATTGGAGCTGGCCGTGAATTAAGAAGTTCAATATCTGCGTCCCACCATTGTTCTTGCAGAATAATTTTTTTCCAAACAAATGAATTAACAGTTTGAAAAACAGGATAAGTATGTTGTAATGCATAATTAATCCTCTTTTTTGTGCACCTGATATTTGTAACCCATGTTCCTAAAAGATGGTAGTTCAAGAGAAAAATTTTGTTTCTAAAAGATAGTTTTTTTTTATATTTCCAATGCAAATTTTGTCAACTAATAATGAATAATTGTAAAGTTTAAAAACATTAATTGCATTTTATAAAGTTTTATTGGTTTAAAAATGTAGAAAATATAAAATTACAGAAAATTATACATTTATAACTAAGTTTTAATATATTTTATTAAAAAATATGAAAATTTTAAAACAACTATCATTTAAAAACAAAAGGAGTAAACTACGAAGATTTGGTTTCTTATGAAATATTGGGTTGGCGTAAAAAGAAGTATTATATGCTCTTGTAATTAAAGCCGGACCAACACTAGTCATATTCATACTTGTAACTTTGACCCAGAAAGTACTAACTTGGGTTGGCGTAAAAAAGAAGGATTATTAATCGTAGAACTAAAGTTCGTTGACCATAGCCCTCAATTTAATTNATTGTTCTTGCAGAATAATTTTTTTCCAAACAAATGAATTAACAGTTTGAAAAACAGGATAAATATGTTGTAATGCATAATTAACCCTCTTTTTTGTGCACCAGATATTTGTTAACTACAAAGATTTATGAAATACTGGGTTGGCGTAAAAAAGAAGTATTATATGCTCTTGTAATTAAAGCCGGACCAACACTAGTCATATTCATACTTGTAACATTGACCCAGAAAGTACTAACTTGGCTTGGCGTAAAAAAGAAGGATTATTAATCGTAGAACTAAAGTTCGTTGACCATAGCCCTCAATTTAATTTTCTGACAGTGGCTCAACATTCATTATAAGTTGTTATATATATTATCCCAATATATCAGTTCGAGGGAATTTTTTTTTTTTTAAATGGTTGTAACCTTTCAAACAAATAAATTCGTTCTCAAGTAGGAGTATAGGGAATTTTTTTTAAAAAAAATTGGTTGTAACCTTTCAAACAAATAAATTCGTTCTCAAGTAGGAGTATATTTTTTTTTCAAAAATCATAACACGGTTTTGCTTTTTTTTTTCGGTTTTTAGAAAGACGCAGAAAAAAAATGCTTACCAAAAACGAGAGGAACTTCTTTGTAGGGTTTAGGAAACGGATAAGAACGGCCCGNTTTTTTTTTTTTTTTTTTTTTTTTTTGATCAAATGAGCTGTGTTATATATTATCCCAATATATCACTTCGAGGGAAACTTTTTTAAAAATGTTTGTAACCTTTCAAACAAATAAATTCGTTCTCAAGTAGGAGTATTTTTTTTTTCAAAAATCATAACACGGTTTTGTTTTTTTTTCGGTTTTAGAAAGACGCAGAAAATAAATGCTTACCAAAAACGAGAGGAACTTCTTTGTAGGGTTTAGGAAACGGATAAGAACGGCCCGATCGGGGACGGATGATTAGAGCCCCGTGAAGAGTGGCTCGTAGATTAACAACATGCGCATGCCATAACAAAGTACCTTCCTGTCCGGTGATATCAAACCGATACGTGAAATTATTACGTGGTTGTATCGGACAATGAGATATCATATTCGCACCATCCATCCATGAGCTCTTCAGCTGGAACACTCCATGCCTATATGTACGTGCCCATTAACAGATAATTCTTATTTAACGTACAATAAAATAAAATAAGAACTCATTGTTTGGTGATATATCGATCGAGATCAATAAGTTACCAGTGGATGGTTATATTGTAAGTAGAGTTGTTGATAACATGAACAACGAGAGTGTCGCCTTCTCTAACATTTATCGTTGGACCGGGAAGAGTTCCGTTAACAGTCGGTATTGTTTGCTCCTTGCACAACGGCTTCACCACCACGTTTTTAACCTATTGCAGTCGCCGTTAATATTGTCCCATCATATATTAAAGAGTTGCAACTTGCACGTAAAGTTTGTCTCTTTACATTTTAAGTTTGTGTTATTGTTACTGCATAAAATATTTTGTTGAGTAATTTTAAAATCTAGTATTATTGATTTTTATATTTACGATCTCTTCACTAAATCTTGTATTTTAAGTTTGTGTTATTGGTTACTGCATAAAATCTTTTGTTAAGTAATTTTAAAATCTAGTATTATTGATTTTTATATTTACGATCTCTTCACTAAATTTTTTTAAAATCCATTGTCATTCAATCTAAGATTTAAATACACGATTTTAAATCTTGTGTTATTCATGTTTTGCTAAAAATTTCAATTCTTTTGATTTGAAATATTGTCAATGAATTTGGATACATTTTTTTAATGTAAAGTATATGAGTCAAAATCCAACGTATTACCTCGTGATTTTATAAACAGCTTTTAGCCTTTTATCAAAACCAAGACTCAGATGAAAAAACATGACGTAACTGAAAGCACTCATCCACTTACTTTGTCCAGAATATGTATGAACAGACTTTTTTTTATAAATCCAATGTCTCATATTTTGTTTATAAATTAGCATCTGGCATTTTCATCTATACCAGTCATTTGATCAACCCTAGAAAACAGATTTTATCGCTTAATCAGATCCATATTTTCGTTGCATTACAATGAATCAATGATCAAATAGGGATTCTTGCTATTGGTACTTCAGATATGTCATTACCTTTTCACTGCTCACAATAATAAATATAAAATATTGTTTTCATTGTGTACTAATGGTGATCTTATGATAATATTATTTTCTGAACGTACATATAGGTCTGAAATTATTATCCGGGATTCAGATTCGATTCGAAATTCGATCTGGATCCGCTCCAAAAATCCGGATATCGGAAGGGCCGGATCCGAATCCGGATAGTAAAATGTTGGATCCGTGCAAATCGAATCCGGATCCGGATATCTTGATTTTTAACTCCGGATATCCGGATCCGTAATTTTTACTGATAATTATTTCAAAAATAGGAATATATATGTATATAAACAAAATTTATTTACTATATTTTTATTTCTATACTAATATATATACAAATTTATACTAACTTTGTTATAGTATACATTGATATAATTAAAAATACTGATATTTTTTATTTTTTTTCAATTATTGTTGATATTTTATATGTTCTAATGTTATTTTTAATTATTTTAAGGATCTAAATCCGGATCCGGATATCCGCCAGATATTACAATTTTTAGAAGGATATCTGAAACCTGGATATCCTAGAACCCCGGATCCGGATAAGGATAGCAAAAACATGGATCCGCCGGATACAAATTTGAATCCAGATACCTTAAAATACCCGGATATCCGATCCGTTCCAGCTCTACGTACATATATAGAGAAGATCTATGGAAAGAATATATGTGATTTCATTAAATTTTATACTTTTTAATTTTAAAACTGTGGAATTACAATTCAATTTTAGAATCCTTAAAATAAATTGTAGTTCTATTATAGAAATAAAATCATATTATGTTGAAGTTATAAATACATTAAGGAAGTAATGCACAGTTTATGGTTCCATCATATGTTAGATTGTAAAATCAATCAAAATATTTAAAAGCTACCCTAGCTGAAATCTAACAGAGTTAATTCCAACTTAATAATAACACCCCTTACTATATTTAGAAAGTAAAAAAGAATCCCAATATTCTATACGGAAATATTTAAGTTAATACTACTAAAAGAAGTGGGGTTAGTTAGACTAGATCCACCAAATACCGTAATATTTTTTTCCGAAATGGAGGAAACGACAACGAACTGCGTGCCACCGCGTTTCCGGTTATAGAAAAGAGGCTAGAATATTGAGGGATATATATGCTCAATAATAAAATAACTGACAATATGTATTTTCAAAAATGTTATTTCTTACAGTAGAAAATAACACAAATATGAGAGAGTGGCATAAAAGTAACCTGGAAAACATGCTCAACCAAAGCTGCCGTAGCAATGGAGGAGAAGAAGAAGAGGAGAAGGACAAAGAAAGATTGGACTGGGAGATGCATTGTTAATGTAAGGATATACAATCGTCTCCGTTACCAAAAGGAATGACCAGCTGTGAGACATTCGTATACGTATTTATAGAAAAGACTTATGTTTTTTTACATTATAGAAAGGACCATTTGACTTATTAATTTGCCAAAACTGCCAATCTCAAAACTTTATTGGACACTTTTCATACAATAGCTGTCTAAAAGCTGCTCCTCTTTGAGTCTCTTATATTTTATGTGTTGTCTAGGGAATTGTTACGAGATCTCCGATACGATTACATCTCTCTTTGGCGGTGGCCCATGTTGGAACTTTTTTTTTAGCATTACGAAAAATGTATTCGTATACTAATAATATAGCTAGTGTGAATGAGAAATTGAAATTCAAAATAAATTGATTATAAATATTAAAATGACATTTGTAAAATGTCTCACATTAAAATTACGAAAAGAAAACTCTTTATATTTAAAATGGAGAAATCACAACAAAGCTTCAAAGCTTTAATATGAGATATATGTAGGGATGACAATCAAAGACCTGGACTGCAGATCTGGCCCGTAAAAGCTTGTTGCGGAACGGGATTGAGGTTTTATTTGATAAGTCCGTAAAATTGCAGGCATCACGGGACATACTCAAAACGAGACGGGACGAATGCGGAACAGACTCAAAACGGGACAGACCGAATGCGGGACATGCTCAACCTGCGGGATTTTAAAGACCCGCAACCATAAGTTTTTATTTCTGCTTAGTTTTGTTTTCAGTACCATAAATTGCTTTACTGTGTGGGATTTTCTTTTTCAAACTGATGGGTTTTGTTTTCAGTATTGTTTAGTGGTGGTTTAAAAAAATTAGTTACAATGATGTTGTTAAAAAGCTATTGTTTGTTTTTTAAACGGCCCGAATTGAATGTTTGAGTTACTACAAAATCTTGTATCTATACTCTAAGTTCAACAACTTGGTTGAAGGAGAAAAAAAACTATTAGTATTAAGTTATTGTTGCTATGCAGAGTTGCTTTACAAAGAATCAAACAAAGAGTATTCTTGAAATAGCTGTATTTCACAGTTCAAATGGTTCTCACTTACTTCAAAACCATTAAACCGACGAGTGATCACATTGGATGTTGTTGCGATCGATGTTGTTGAGCTCTCTTCAACTCTCTAACACAACTCTTCTACTTTAACATTCATGAAGGAAGCTAAAGAATACGTCCCGCGAGACGGTCCACGAAGGCTTATAAGTTTATGCGGTACGGGATTGGGCAACCATTCAGAAGACCGCAGCCCGCACGAGACAGACTTACCGCGACCCGCTCGACGACGAACCCACTGCGGTACGAGACGGAACGGAACGGAAAAGCCCAATTGCCATCTCTAGATATATGTACCAAGCTAAGTCTTTGGACTTCAGATTTGGTAAATTGACCAATTAATCAAATGATTAATCTTTTGATTTAACTTATATTTTTTATTTTTGACATAAGTTAAAATAAAAATATCTCTTACAATTATGATTGTGATGTGAATTATATTGTATTTAGTGCAAAGTCAATGTGAATTAATGGTATTTAGATAAAAAAATTACGTTACAAAACGTATGGATTATGGGCTATATAAGAAAGCCATAATCATCTCATTTCTGGACACACAACAATACCAAAAGAAAATCAATTTCTACTATTTTGAATAGTTATATTAGTATTTTAAATTTTTCATTTTGAGTTTGAGAGTACACATATTATGTTAGAGTGACGCAAATCAGAAATTGTTTGCAGTTGTATCCTGACACTCATTATGTTATTGAACTGTCGCACTACGAGACATATTTTGAGTTAAGAAAAGATATCATATCTCGACTCTACAGTTGTATCATCCTATTTTCTTAATCTTTGGTATAATCTTATCAATTTATTTTTTATAATATTCAGTTATTTAAAAGATATCGGTTGTTGGTAGCAAAATGTACTGTTCAACAATCCCCCACATGAATAAATATGTTGCACCTATACTAACCAAGGTATATAAATTTAATTGGACATATATACTTTTCATTATAAAATAACAATAGTACATACGGCCTAATAAAGAAAACAATGGTATATATGGTTTAATTGTTTTCACCCAAAAACATAGAATATATACTTTTTATGATATTACTTCATAATTAACGTTCAAAATGCATCACTATTTAATAGTTTGAATAGCATTTAATTTTTATAATTGTATACATAAAAATTTTCATAAACCAACACCCAAAAACATAGAATATATACTTTTTATGATATTACTTCATAATTAACGTTCAAAATGCATCACTATTTAATAGTTTGAATAGCATTTAATTTTTATAATTGTATACATAAAAATTTTCATAAACCAACACCCAAAAACATAGAATATATACTTTTTATGATATTACTTCATAATTAACGTTCAAAATGCATCACTATTTAATAGTTTGAATAGCATTTAATTTTTATAATTGTATACATAAAAATTTTCATAAACCAACACCCAAAAACATAGAATATATACTTTTTATGATATTACTTCATAATTAACGTTCAAAATGCATCACTATTTAATAGTTTGAATAGCATTTAATTTTTATTATTGTATACATAAAAATTTTCATAAACCAAATAAACTGAGAGTTGTAAAAAAATTAAATGGGAATTAACATTTTTATCAAACTAATCGATATGAGGCTGGTTATACAAATGACTTATCTTATTATTATTTTTTTTTAAATAATATATATATATATATGTAAATTTTAATTTAATTATATATACTTTACAAACAAATGTTATTATAAAATAAATATGTATAAGATTTCTAATTTTCAGTAAATAAATTTTGAATAAAAACTGCTTTAAGGCGCATCAAAATCTAATAATAAAACTTATTATTAGATAAATGATAAAAATATATAAAAAATAAAATAAATAACTTTTTAAATATTTATTATGAATTATCAAATTAAATTTTAAATAATCCAAAAACATTGAAAAGTTCTAATAACATGCGAACAATAAAATTAAACTGAATAATAAATAAACTATCATATTTATTTCAAACTTAAATCACTAAATTGTGGTAACCGTATACGAATAGTTGATGCTCAAATCTATTTATATTTTAGTATGTTGCATCTCAAATATTGATCCATTAGCACAACAAAATGATTAATTAGTTTAATTAAAAATTTGTATTGCTAACTTTTGTAAAATTGGAGTATCATATTCATAATATATCAACCATTAATCTAAACATTCATGAATTCAAATACTTTATATATGAAAATTTAAGTCAAATTATATTACATAATGGTCACCCACCAGTTTTAACTGGTAGCCGAGTTACATGATTTAGCGATTTTTGACGGATTTTATAAAAAAAAAATTTAAAGAAAGATTTTTTTTTTTTTTAAAAACAGATTACATATAAATGAATCTGGATCAGGTTTCAGAACAATGAATATATCGCTTCATATGTAACATTTAATTGTAGATATACAATTAAAAATAAAAATTTATAACACATAAATTTTAGTTTATTTGGAAAATAATTTTGCTCTTTGAATGGCGGGTCAGAATCTAGTTAGTTTTAAAATATGAATACCATAAATTACTCAAATCCAAATGCCAAATTTTAAAAATCCAGTTGTAAACAATTAAATTTATAAAAATGCCCACTTCTATCTCATTAGAGTATCTCCAACCCAAGACTCCATTTTAATGAAATCAAAACTTCAAAATGAAGATTTAAAGATTAATTACTCTAACCGTGAAACCTCAAAAAAATCTTTAATTTTTTTTTTACATTATAGTCCTTGACTTTAATAAAAGTTACAAATAATGATAAAACTTCACATATACATATAAAACATACTTTTAAATATTATATAACACACAATATTACATTATTATATAATAAAACTGATACAAATTACATATATATAAAAAAAACAACACACATACACACAAATTATAGAAAATTACATATAAAATACCAAATTACTCAAGCATTATTTTCGTAATGCTCTCATATGTGCTCAATCAAAACATTTTGAAGTGATAAGTGAACCTCCTTATTTTTAATTTGTAGATTCCAAACTAGAAATTGTTGAAATCAGATATGTTCATTTACTGCTATTTCAACAGTTACCTCAGAAGCTGATCTTGCATTTCTAATTGGTGTGCTGATATCGCGTTCATCCTCAATTATCAATAGAGCTGGACCCGTCCGACCGGACGGGTATTTATTTTCATTTTTATATAAATATATATTATTTAAATATTTCTCAGTTTATATTTTTAAATAATTACATATTTCTATTTTTTTATAAACCCAACAGTCGAATAGTTTATGTGCTGTAAAAATAGTATCCCGTGCTTGTTATTAACTTTTTGAAAAAATAATATTGACCTATTGATAGTTTGAATAATATTTCTTGTAACATGAAATTATTTGCCAAATGTAAAAAAAATATTTAAATATTTTGATCAAATATGGATAATATGATAACATTTAGATACATTGGAAAAATATATTTGGTTATAAACATTAAATATTGATTTACAAATAATTAAAATATATTTTATCTCCTAAGAGTTGTGCAATCTTGGTCCATTTATACAAACGTCTTAATTTTTTTCCACCTTTCATGATCAATCATGTTCAAGATCCTAGCAGAGGTTGCTTATGTGAACAAACGTTGTGCACGTAAAATTCTTCAGTTTATTTTGAAGCCTTCATCCAAGCTATTAGTATAGATTTTAGAGATTCCTCTCTGTTCGAGAAAAATAAAATGTCTATCTTGGCTTCTTCTTTCAGCATCTATGTTTCAGATTCAGCTAGTTTAATCTCTTACAAGTGGGGACCTATGAAAGTTTGATGTGGCAGCAAAACAAATAGGGAAGAAGCAAGAATCAAAGCAGAGCTTGGAACAATCTACACCAAATCTCGCAAAGAAGCTATTAAGATCTGTGAAAAGAAAGCTGATGTTAAGTTTAAGTATAGCTAAAGGATTCTAAAAAAAATTAAAATATTTATTGATTTTCTATCCAAATATTTGAGATGAATCAAATTTTATGTTAAATTTTAAGTATTTTGGCATATATTATTCAAATTTATATGTTATACATCGTTTTTATTTTTAGATTTTAAAAAGTTTAGAATCTTTATACATGATATTTTTTAAAAAAAATTAATGAATTATTCGAACTTAAACTCAAACTGAACATGAAAAAACCTGAACATAATCAAACCTTCAAAAATCCAAACTAAGCATAAGCAAATCGAACCAAATGATATCTAAATGCACATCCCTAATCAAATGTAAAAATAAAATGTTATTGATAACAAAATATGTATTTTTATAATATTTAAATATAGCACATAAAAAAAAACTCACTATGTGTATGGTGCCAATTCAGCTAGTATATAACAATCTCCTTCTCTCTTTCGAACTATCGTTTTTTTTGTTTGGAAAATTGTTAAAACAAAGTTACATGTCGTTTTACATTTATAAGATGATCAGTTCATATAACAAAATCTGGTCATAGATTGTTGGAAGAACCACAGCGACAAAGACAAAGGAAATAATATTATTTCAAAGATGTAATCTGAGTGGGTCAGGTTTCTGTGCGACAAAACGATTTATATGATCTGATCAATGCTAGTTTTACAGTCTGTCTTCTTGACTTTGGGTTTCATAGGTAAACATATTATTGCCACACTCTCAGCGTCCAGCAGCTCGAAGGTCCATTCGAATGCGGTCTGCATACATTGGGAGACGTATGATCTCTCTTATTTCTTGAAGCAACACTTCCTCTGTGATGTTGTCGTTTATGCTTTTTATCACCTATTAAAAAACAAATCAACATTTTATTTTCTATCTTTCTTAAGCCAGATAGTAGTATGTATATATTTGGCTGCTTCTTCATCAATACACTGACCTTACGAGCAGTGTTGATATCGTTTGGTGTAGTTTTGTCGACTCTGATACGCATGCTAACCCATACTTTCTTCTCCTTGTCCCACGAACACTCTACAATCTTCCCGTTGTAACTTGACGGATCAGAACCATCTCTAAACTCAACCGCATATCCGTCCATAAGCTTTTTCTTCCCTCTTTCAGACAGGAAGAGCATCCTGCGACCCTCTTCTTCCTCACCCATCTCGAACAGAAAGTCTACTGAGTTCATTTCTGCATACTTCCACTTCAGTAGACCTTTATGCGTTCGGGGAACGTAAGGATCGTCCCAACCCTGTTTTTACATATGTCAGCTCACGAAATGCAATCAAATATGTGTGCGAATCTGCGTTCGGGGAAGCATTCAGACCTAAAACAGAAACATCTCAATATGGTTTACCTGAAATATAAGGCCATCTGCTTCATGCGAAAGTGAAGGAATGGTACCCTTCAAAAGCTTCTCCACAGTCGAGAGTAAATAAAAACCCTTCATCCGTACCTAAAGCAACAACAAAAGTAGTTACCAGCAAATTTATACAAAAGGAAAAAAGGAAAATATGGCGTGTGAAAGAAAACGTGACTCACACCAAAAGGCTCCAGGTCGTATCTGTAGCAATGATTCCTTTGCTTATCAACATCACGGCCTTTGATAACCTCGTGCACGACCATATTCCATCTTTCACAGAAAGTCCGCTGGTCCATTTTCAAAATTTAACTGTAAGTTATCTAAAAAAACTGACAGTGGTTGATAATGAAAAACAATTTCAACGAACGACCAATAACACAGGAAATCAAAAACCAAAGATGATGTAATGAAATTAATGACAGCTCCCAACCTCTACGACTGATTCGCCGTTGATTGCTACCAAGTCATATACGAGGTACCTCCTTCTCGCCTGCCCTTTCTCATTCATCGGATTATCAATCACCATTTCTCCATCAAGCAAAGTGAAATGGTGTACTTGATCAGACATTCCCTAACCACCGAAAACAAAACAACAACAAGTTAAGGGAATTGACAAGGTTTAGATATTCAANTTACTCACTCCACTTGATTGCCTACAGGGGAAACGCATCTGTACCCTTCGAAACTTAAAACTCCTATCTATCAGATAGCAACCATCTATAGTTAGGAGCATCATATAACGTGTTCCATCTGCTTTCCATGTCGCATAATAGTACCGCTGTCTCAATAGTTGTAAACTCTCCCTGTGCACAAGTACAAGTATTTACAAAAAGAAAAACTATAAGATTCAACTACACTCAGAAATAAGGACTAATGAATTGATAAGA
>OVBX01002893.1:7895-18481 GCA_900406325.1 Erucastrum elatum | reverse complement strand
TATATATATATATTGATTTTCTGGAAATCTGTATTTTTTTCAAGCAAAACAAATCAATAAATTAGATATCCATAACATAGGAAGAAAATTACAAATATTTTAAAAAATCTTGATATCTTAACCGTGTCCAGTTCTAGGATATATGTATTTTATGGTTGATCCAAAAAAATATTTTATATGACTAATTCTATTTTTTTATAGGTATGTTAGATATCAATGTTTCTCTTGTCATTTAAGAATTTAATACCGTGTTCTCATTAGTTCAACTATAACACTGTTTTCAATCATACATCACAACTATTTATACATTATGATTAATTTAATAGTCGACTATGCAAACAAACAGGTTTTTATTTGAAGCGTTAAATATTGGACCATTTACGAACTTTTGTCTATGTCGGAATCATCTGAAGTTATGAATCTTGTATTTATTAATTTGAAAACTCTAGTTTTTATGCTATTACATCAATGAATGAATTTGAGCAAGGGAAAAAGAGTTGATATGTACAAAAATATAACTACAGAAAAATTTTCTTTTATAAATAAATATTAAACACAAAATGTCCACACTGATAGTTGGAATGATCTTAAACAATATATAAGATATAGATGAATTAATCCTCTTATAACTGATTGGTTTTAAATTGTAAGCCGATCCAAATAATTTAAGGTACTAGAGCCCGATTCAAACAATTCAATCCAATCAATCATCGATCCATTTCAAAGTCGACCCATCAATTTTTGTTCAAATATTCTGAGATCAACGTTCAAAAAACTATCATTTCGAAAATACGTATTAAACACAAAATATCATATATCGATAGTTGAAAAAGATTTTTATATAAACAATATATAAGATAGATGAGTTAATCAAATTATCACCAATTAATTTTATGTGTGAAGTCCATTGAATTTAACAATAAGGACCGGTTTTGTTTGGACTCTAATCAACGATTGATCGGAACCAACTTTTACTGATACCAAGGTGGTTTACAAGACCAAATGCGGCATGGTTTTGTTTAATTTTGATTAAATGTTTTTAACCCTTAGTTTGCATCTGGTTGTAAAAGGAAAAATAGTTTTACTTTGGCATATTTCAAGAAGGTTTTACTGAAATGAATCTGAGATGATTTGTTTTCTTGTTAAAAGTTACACGATACACGTATACATTGCAATTTTCTTTTTGCACTTGTACAAGTAATATGCTATTAACAGATTATAACTAGAAGAAAATTCTGTAAATCATGAGTTTAAATGATTTGGTTTTTGGATTTTTGGTCATCAGTTAATATAAGACTATTGCCACTTGGAGTCTCTACTCTGAAAGACATGATTTAATGGTTTCCCTTTGTGTTAGCTGTATAATTGATTTTCTCTTTATTTATTGTTCAAAATTTTTAGTTCATAATTTTATATCGTCAGTTATTTTTGGGTGATAGTGGTCCTAGTGGAGTGTAAAACCCAAACAAATATCATATGTTAAGCTTAGAGTGTTTTTAATATTTTACATTATAAAATATTAATTTGGAACCCTACCTCATAAAATATCTTACTTTGATATTTATAAATCCAGTATCCTGTGTTTTTTTTTTTTTGCAACTGATTTTTCTTGAAAATTTTGACCATTTCTCAATTTGTACATGTTATCCTTGCGCAGGACCATGTTAATTTTCTCTATATCATTCCAATTTTAGTGGAGGTTCCCGAAGGACAGTATCATGTGTTTCGTTAGTTGTATTGCTAAATTACTCACAAAGACTGAAACATTCTTGATTCAGTTACATTCAATGTTTATAGATTAATATCGATGTATAATGTAACAATATACATACAGATGTACAACTGGAAGAGGTGATAGTTCTACGCCTTGGTCAATTTATATAATATAATAAAATTTCTAATAATACTTAGAATATACAAAAAAATCCAACTCTTATACAATAATATTAGACAATGTGAGATGTCTAATGAACAATATGGTTTGTCCATAATTATTTTGTAATGAAAATATTGTTAGAATACTTAAATTTGTGATGACTAAATCTCATTTTTATTCTTCACAAGGAAGGTAGTAAGCCGTTTAATCGATGACACTCACTTCCTACTCCTAATAATATGCTAGGGAAAGGATCGGTTACGAAAATTATATCTATTATTAATATGATATTAAGAGAAGTGGGTGCAGGTATGACATATACCCTTTGGAGGGGACAATGCATGCTATTATTTGATGTCAGTGAACTTTCTTCTCTACCAAAAAACCATACCCTTCTTACTTTTCAACACATGCGCGCGTATCATTATTACAAATTAATCAATAACGATCGTTAGTTTTTTTTCCTATAACTGATGTCCCCGAACGTACATCATTAAATCATCGTTTTATATAAGTGATGTTCAGTTTTTATTTTATTTCATATGTAAGCAATTGTTTTGGTATAGTTGGCTTTAGGTCACTCCAATAATAATTAAAAATCTCCAATCATCGCCTGAGATAAGTCACTAAACATAGCTTAAGCTCAATCTACTGACTACAGAGGATACACTAATTGCTAACATTGCTATTGAATGTTAATAACTAATAAGTAAGAAAAATACTAGTCGCTGTGGAATAATTTTTTGGTAAAATAATTTCTTATAGTTTTATAGTATTGGGAGCTACTTGCTAACTTTTATTTTATTAACATGTGGATATTCTGGGTCTATGAAAAGATCCATAATAATCTCTTAAATAGAAGTGTATTTACCTTCTTTTTGAGTATTCAAATGAGATCTGAAATATGACTCCATATCCGGGTGGTTACACAAATTTAGTATAGTGAGATTGTTCCGAACTTGGATCGCTTAGATTTTCAAAGTTCACATACTACTAGACCACTCATGTGTGGTTTTCTTACTGTTCTTTTTTGTGATCAAATCAACTGAGTTTATATACAAAAGTATGCACATCAATTGTATAGTCCCAAATCACCAAGAAATTGTTAAATGTTGGACATATATATATATATATATATATATATAATTGGTGAATATTTTATGTTTTTGAAAATAATAATTAAGTAGAGAACAAACAAATAAATATTAATTATCCACAGTAGAAGGGTTTTCTCAAATATCAGGTCTAAGGAAGAAGGCTCTTTCCAAGCGACACTATGGGCCATGGAAAGCTTTCATTCTCATCATCTCAATAGAATCATCATAGCCATTGATGATACTACTCTTCCTAATGTGATTCTGCGACCGCGAACCTGGCCAAATTTCAAATACCAACATTCAGAGTTGATGAAGAGGCTGGAAAAGATGGAATGGTGGAGATTTACAAAAGAAGAAAGATCGACTAACAGAGGCTCTTTCATTATAGCACAATCTGTTCTTAAAGGTGGTTATTTGCAGTCCTATGTAGCTGCAGGTGCTCCGTTTTGGCTTAAGGACTTCTTTTATAATGAAGAAAGGATTGCCTCTGTTGAAGTCTGATAGTGATGGCAATATCGGTTTTTTGGAAGTTTAGCTGGAAAGTGTTGTTTGATCAGTCTCTTCTGATCCATTTTTTGGGTATAGTGGTCTCTTGGCATTGTGTATTTCCTTGTTGACATTTGTTTCTCTTTGCCTTGGTTGTATATTTGCACTTTCTCTGCTCGGTTGAGCATGGTAATGAAATTCTCAGATGACAAAAAAAAACAAATAAATACTATAAAAAGAAACCAATGGTGGTAGTTCCATGGTGCTTGAAGGAAAATAATCTAATGCGGCGAACCATTGAAAATAATTAATTAAGTAGAGAACAAACAAATAAATAGTATTAAAAGAAACCAATGGTGCTAGTTTAGTGGCGCTTGAAGGAAAATAATTTAATGCGGTGAACCATGGTTCGTACACCGCTGGCCATACGGATATGAGATATTGATTTCGTCTTATTTGAATGCCCAAAAAGAGTCAATCATTGGATTGTACCTCCACCCGAAAGTTAGATGTATGTATTTAATAGACTTAAATTTAATCTCTTTTTTTTTCTCGAAAAAAGAGTATAAAAAGAAAACGGAAAAGGCCTTGATTTAGTTTAGGATATGCATCAGATTTAGACCATGGTATAGGAACAGTACAGGTAAGATGCAGATCAGGAGGTCATGAAAGGGAACAACTTTATCTTAGTTAAACAATATTTGAATACAATACAATAAAATCATATACAAAAACTATCATTGTTATAAGATTTTCTCCCCTTAAGATTCGAGTTGGATCATTTATAGAAATTAAAAACAAACTAAAATAGATAAACTAAGGAATGTTCAGTGATCTAAAAAGAATCAAGGACATTCATTAACTTTTGGCTGTTCCAAGCATGTGTGTGAGATGAGATGTAATGCTATATGGCAAAGATGTTACCTCTAAGCTATCAAATATCAAATCTTTATTTTGAAGATCAGATCACTTTTATATAAATGTTTTGAAGAATCTGAATGCTCTACCATTGCCACAAGAATAAATTGGTGACAAACGATTAAAATGAGTTCACTGCTAAACGTATGTTCTGCCTTACATTTTCTTCATTTAACTCTTCAAGCGAAAAAGAAATCTACAGTTTAGAACTAGTGTTTGTTTAGGAATTCTGTTTTGTTTTTTACTGGAGATATATCAAGCTAAGCACTGGTGGATTCAACGAAATTGAACATCATACAATATCAAAATGGCACAAGGATTCAACATTAGTGAATCCTTTATATTAGTCTAAAAAAATAGAAAGAAGAACAATGTACTAATGTATAACAAAGGCAAAATTGTGAGCTTTCAGTCAACCAATAAATTCATCTCGGTTTGTTGGAAACCAAAGTGAACCAATAATAACCTAATAACAAATATGTGAGCGTTTTTAACCAAAAAAATATATGTGAGCGTATACAAAGGCAAACGTCTTGGTGTAAAATGGTAGACAAACACAAGTAACAGAACATGCATGATAGATGGTTCAGCAAACAAAACATTAAGTGGGCCTGTGAATAATACCAAACACAAAATCCTCGAAGACACAGTCTAGGGTCAAGCAGAAAGAACGGATGGCCATAACCAATGTGCTTTCTCATGAAGACGCGTAATACGTATATCCCAAGACAAAGAAATAAGCCAATGAGGTCAGTGATTGTAACCATAAGCAGACAAAAACACAACACAGTTTAAATTTAACCTAGATCACACAAAATCACAGCACTCGAAGAAAAGTGAGAGAAAACAACAAAGAATGAAGATATTTAGGTTGCCTAAGGAAGATATTTGTGAAGTAAAGGGAATGATTCTTGGTGCTTTGTTGCAGAGTGATCACACTGATACCAATGAATCGATTATCTGAAATGCAAAAACCTAAATCATAGAAGAATCGTAAAATTGAAATGGATAAAAAAAAAAATTTAGTTGCAAAAAAAAAGCCTAAACCATGCAAACCATAGAATTTCCAAAGAGTGGAAGAAAAGAAGGAAACTTTTCCATTAAATGTTATGTTTTGACAGAAGAGTGCTTAGGGAACTACACGACCCATCAGTTCAATGGCATGTATTAGAAGCGAGTGACACCAACAATGTGGCTGCATGATTCATAGGGTAGTAAAGGATTCACAAATGTTGTTTATGGTTAAAGTAACATGAGGGACCTTTTTGCTTTTGTTCGACTAAGATTATTGCGACAAGGCTACTTTTTTTACCTACAGGATATATATTACTGTTTTCCTATAAAAGGTTAATTTTTTCCACTTAAGTTCTTAACCCATATCTAAATTTCGTAAGGGTATACTATCAAACATAAGATGCCAAATAACTTGATAATAAGAGTCGTCGAGTTTCTACAAACCATTTCTTTCCTGTATAGTTGTAACTGTAAGCCAACTGACCACAGAAAACACTGTACATTGTACAGTATTGAAAATAGATTGAACAGTTCTCTCTCTGTCGGTGTACGCCCTCAAGTAACCTCTTACCCCTTGAAGGCATTCTGTAGCATTTACTGCTAAATGTTAACGTAAATATCATATATCCAAAGTAAACCCTGTAGAAAGATCCTCCACTAAAGGACAAGAACAAATCTAATCGTTTCATAAACCGGGTAGATACCATTTAAGCATTACAAACAAAACAACAAATCACATCACAAACATATTTTTTTCGAAAAAAAAATTTTCCACAAGAGATTCTTGAGAGTAACACTTTCTTTTCCATTAATTATGATTGTGTATGGTAATTAACATAGTATGCAAATGCAACGTAAGAAAAAACGATATTCATAAATAGTCTCGTAGGCTTACATGAAATAACAAACAGTAATAGCATGATTGTGTATGGTACTATATATATGGACATGGACGTGATCTTTTGTTTGAAAAATATAAAAATCCTACGACGAAAAAAACACTACTTGAGGAAGGTGCCCTCTTTACTTTTACTTTCTCAGCAACAGTTTTTACCTTTGGCTTACTATCAGAGTCAGCCAGCCATTATCACGAGATATGTACATTCAACATCACCAGGTTCACAAAAGAAAAAAGAAAAATTAGTGACAGGCTTAATCCTGCGTCAATACATCAAACAGAAATCAGCAAAACTACAATAACGGAGAGCTAACGCAGCAAGCAACCTATCAACTTCTGCATACAGCCAAATTTAAGCAAAAGAAAAAAAAAGTGAAGTGATAAATGAGGTTCTTTATTTTTTATTTGTAGATTATATGCTAGAAGTTTTGAAAACAAGCATTCTCGTTTATTACCATTTCAATTTATGACACTGGCGCAGATCTTTATTTCTGATCAGTGCTTTGATATTATATTCATTTTCAATAACTATATTATGCATGATAATCCACGATGTAATTATACTATGCAATACTTCTTTTTCCAGTAACGACATGGTCTTTTTATGGTAGCAAAAAGATAAATAAATAAAAATCAAGATTTTTTATTAAAATAAAATTTTATACAAGAATTTTAGAATTGCGGTTTAAATGCTAGTTTTGTTTAAAACAAGATTATATAGTAAATGTCATTTTTAATATTTTGAAGAGATAAGTGGAGGTTTGAACGAGCCTTGTGGTCAAGTGGCAGTGGACGGGTCTGGGACGCCAACACGTTTCAGGTTTGATCTACCAGCTATGCGAAACTAAGTCACATTGTTCTGTTCATTTAACGCGGATATGAGTACATGCTTTAGGACCCATTTGAATGTCCATGAGAAGGAGTCTATCCGCAGACTTGCGACTCCTCCGGAAGTTAAGTTTGGTTTCAATAGTGATCCGAGTTTAATCCTTCGTGTTTCAAAAAAAAAAAGAGATAAGTGGAGGCTTTCATCACTAGTGATGCCTTTGCCCCACGAAGCATAGTTCTCCACTGAAAGACAAATAAACAAATACAATCGCTTTCATAAACCGGGTAGATACCGTTTAAGCATTACAAACAAAACAACAAATCACATCACCAACATATTTTCCAAAAAAACTTAATTCACAAGAGATTCTTGAAAGTAGCGCATTTTTTTGCATGCAACTTAAAATTCTGAACTTATCATATATATATATATATGCATATATTTTATATATGTAAATATGTAGTTGTGGGGTCTAAGATTTTTTGGAAAACCCCTCCTAAAATCTCTTAAAACAGAATAATGAATTCTACAACTACATATATATATATATATATATGCAAGTTTAGAACTTCAGTGGGTAGAGCCTCTCATTTGAGTTGTTCTTAGCCTCTACGTGGAATAACACAAAAACATGCTCAGTACGTTACTAAATTCCAATAGAAGGCAACAGTTGAAAACCGTTACTTGGACATGATCTTTTGTTTGCAGAATATAAAACGCTTATGACAAAAGCAGTAGTTGATGAGGAAGGTCCACTTTTCTTTTACTCTCTCTCAGCAACAGTTTCCAATTTGGCTTACTATCAGAATCAGCCAAAGATGCAGCATGTAGGCACTATGCCACAATCCTGAGTTAAGCACATTCAACATCAGCAGGTTCGCAACTAATTTTTTTTTGTTCACGATTTTATAGCCATAATTTTAGGAATATATCATTATATAGCTAAGAAATATGCAGTTTTGCCACGGAAATGTATGTGGCCACACGGTAAAATTCTACAAATGCTTAGGCGCCAGTGCCTACACCAAACCAAAATCAACAAAAATACAATTGCAGCAATGTTCTTAAAATGGGGCTGACCCGATAGTTGGATTACGTTCTACTTCTACCATGGACTGGTCATGGGTCATAAATTTATTAAATCAATTAAATCCTTAAGACTATGAAAAATCCACAAATCGGCTGAATAAAAAAAATAGTTAATATTTTTAATGTTTTGTATTATTCGTATCTTTATGTATCATATTAATTATAATCACTTCTAAATTTATATATTAAAATTAACATATAAAAAAAATTGAGCCAACTTCAATCCGATCAAATCATATTAGATTGTGAATGAAATAATTATCTTCCGGTCTTGTTTTAAAAATATTGGATACCGGAGAGGTAATCCAACAAGCAAGGTAACCTCACTACTACAGTATATACACAAATACAAATAATGGATACATTTAATGATATAGCGGTTGGTAAGATGCCCCATGAAATCTCAAAGTTTCATATTTCCAGCCATTAAACTCTGCCTTTTCCAAAAGATTATTATTTTATTTTATTTTATTTCATAATTGATATTTTATTTGGCATATGCCTTCAGAGAAATTAAGCCTAAACTAGATCTCGACCCGCACAACCGTGCAGATGTTATTTTTAATTTTATATATATATATATTAAATTGATAATCATATACATTTTTAATTTTAATGTTTTATAACTATTTCAAATATAATAACTTATAGTTTACATGTTATAAATAATCAATTGTTTAAAACTGTTACATGTATTTTTGTCTCTTATTATATATTTATCTTATTGTATTTATTTTTATTTATTAAACAAATTAATATGTGACGGATTGTAAACAATAAAAATATACTTATTAATGCATAATAATATATAGTTCAATTCTAATTATGATATTTGGAAAAATTATGATATTGTTAAAATATTTAAATCAGATAATACATTTTAATATGATTGATTGTGATTATATAATAGATAAAAAATAATAGAAATTTATATTTCATTTTATAAATGATAACTGAATATATTAATGTTAAATTATATTTCAAAACTAACTACAAAATTAGTGTAAATATTTACATATAAGTTTTGAAAATTAAGATCTTTTTTAAATCTTTTTAAACAGATTTTCAATTTTTTCTGAAATGAAAAGATATCAAAAGATATTGTGGTTATGTTTCCGGTTTATTAGGAAACAAATTATATTATTCATGTTATATATAAGTTATATTATTATTAATAATAAATGATGTTAACTGATTTCTAGGGATGATTCTTCTGCAAAGATAATGTATTTTTTCACTAAATAAGATAGTTAAAAAAATTTAAATTTTTAACTTCATATATTAATATTTATAAAGAATTTGATTAAAGTTTTAGTTATATATATATATATATATATATTAGATTTAATTTTAGTCATATATTTTAATGTTTCTTTAAATATTTCAAACAAAATAATTTATAATTTACATGTTGTTAAATTTCTAAAACCTTCACATGTATTTGATTCTTATTATTACATATTTATATTTTTGTATTGTCTTTAGTTTTTAAACAAATTAATATGTGCATGAAAAAACATTATTTTATATTTAATTTATGTTGAATTTTTATCTGCCCTTTAAATATTGCATAATAATATTTCAGGTCTAGTTACAAAATTAGTGAAATATTTACATATATATTTAAAAAAATTAATATATTGTTAAAATATTTAGATAGACATAATAATTTTATTTTAATATAATTTATTTGGATTGTATAACTGATAAAAAATATAATATTTTTTCATTTTTTATACAAAAATTGAATATATTAGTGTATAATAATATTTCAAAACTAACAACAAAATTAGTTAAAATATTTACATATATTTTTTGAAAATTAAGTTGTGTTAAAATATTTATAAACATTTTTTCGAAATTTTGATATATATATATATATATAAGTTGAATTTTATATATTGTTATTATTATTTATGAAAATCCCTAAAATAATGGGAAGTTATTGTTTTTTATATAATATTAAGATTATTAATGATGAAATAATGTAGCATATTCTATTTAATATAAAGATTAATGATGATTGAAAATGTCATGTGACTAGTTCTATTTATAATCCATTTTATTAAAAATCACACATGAATTAGAAGTCATGATTTGTGTTTTAATATAATATATGAGAAGAGAAACTTTTGGTGTTACAATCACGCCTTCTCAGTTTCATAAACAACTCTTTATCTTTTTTTTTTTTTTGATCAATAAACAACTCTTATCTACTTGCCACCTTTTACCGTAATCTAATTGTGAAGCATCAAGGTCAAGCCAGCAACCAACAAAACATCATAGTCTGTAGTGCAATAACTCCTCGGCACAATCAAATTGTCCTTCAATAGAGAGTGAGGTATACCAGTGCATGCCTTGTATGAGCTATCATATAGA
>OVBX01002892.1:0-18481 GCA_900406325.1 Erucastrum elatum | reverse complement strand
AAATTGGAATTCTTAATTATTTATTTTCAAAATAGAAAAACAAAAAGAAGTTTTAGAAATGGCACATGTCACTTGGAGAATTGTTAAGTGACTTCTGCTTTATAGTATAAAGGATGTCTTGGTGAGGAACATATAGCAGGCTGGTTGATAAAGCAAAGCTTGTGGATTCAAAACCCTAATTTGACTTTTTTCTTTCTCGACTAAGAAGAAGCGCTGTCTGATATCTTTTGAACTCCAGAAGTTGGCGTTTGTTGCTACCGCCGGGAGTGACTCTGTCTACCTTTCTCTTTTTCTGAGTTCCAGAGATCGAGGTTTTCTTTGGCTTTTAGATCTGGTTGTTGAGTTGGATAGTGTTGGTTTCTCTTTCCGGCGTCGTCTCTAATCCTGCGGTTCCAGGCTCATCTGAGTCGGGGTTCGGTGGCTCAAGGTTGTCTCTTCATCGTGGATGAAGTGGTGATTGTTTTCGGGTTGTCCGGGAATGCTCGTGGTAGGCAAGATTTCTGAGTTTCTTCATGTCTCAATTCTCGCCTACTGATGTTCCGTGGTTTGTGTTCTACTCTCTTTTGCCCTGAGAGTTGCTGGCTCCTGGTGGAGCTTAATTTCCGGATCCTTGTGGAGCGACGGTTTTTATCGATTGCTCAGTCTCCTGCAACATTTCGATGGCTGGTTGTTTCTCTCTCTTTGTTTAAACTGAGTTCTTTTTAAGCGCTATTGTGGATAAAAGAAGAACCAGTTTCAATGGGTACGAGTTTATGCTTTAACAATTTGGCCCACAATTTTAGAACTTCGATATGGATGCAACATGCGACATATTCATGTCATCTTTGTGACATCCTTGGGTCTTACTCAAGAATCAAGATGCTATCTTGTACCCGCCACATTACCTTCACTTGCAAAACAGTGTAGAAGTGATAAGGTACTCTCTCCGCCAAATCCAATATTGGTATTTGGAACATACGTTGCTGAGAAAATCCAAGTGGCCATGAAAATCCCAATGACTATTACCAAAGTCTAAAGACCGCATTTCTCCTCAGCTCGTCATGTTCCTCTTGAATGCACCAATAATTGAGAATTAGTACAAAAACCAGTTTGTTGGCTGGTACTATCTCAATTTTTGGCGGGTTTTATCTGTTTGCTCTTTTGAGCTTTTTATGTCACCTACTGGTGATTTCTTTTTGTTTATTTAAGCTTTTTTGTTTGAACTCTGCCTTCTTGGCTTGAAACTAAACAGTATTAAAAAAAAAGTTGGATGTCTTGGTATGTGGACAACTGCATATTTTAGCACTATATCTTTCTTGTAAGAACATGCCCACTATTATTGGTATGTAGACCAGTAGACCACTGCCTGTTTTAGCATTTCCATCCGTGTGGAAACTCAAATGGATTTCTCAATTTAACATTACCATAAAGAGTATTATACCAATAAAAAAACTAGCATCTCGTTTAAAAAAAACTGAATTAAAATAACAAAGTCAACAACTAAGAGAAGTACACATGAAAATCAAAGTTTCACATAGATTCCTAAAGTTATTGTAAATCTTTGCGAAATTTATGCTCCAAGACGTTTTGATTAGCCAAAAGTGCGGAGCATCGAAGCCCGGTAAAAAGCTTCAGCTTAGACTGTCTTGGCGAGTAGGCTCCTTTGATCCTTCACACTCTTGGTAACTTCTTGCATAAATCATTGCTCACTATGAAATCTCTCTTTCTATAAAATAAATTTTAGCAAACAGTCTTAATATTGAACACTAACAACAAGCTAGTATTGTCACAGGGTAAATTTCATACAATATTTTCAAATAGATCCTGAAATGTTAAAAGCCTTGATTGTAGTATTTTTATACTTTTTATTATTTGCACATTTAGCTATTGTATTTTTATACTTTCTATTATTTTGCACATTTATACTTTCTATTATCTGTACTGTTCTGCATAGCCGTAGAGCTTTTAATGGAGCTCAATCGCTTTTGGAGGCACAGAGGTTGGGGTTGCTTTGGGCTGCTGAAAGTATGATATCGCACAGGATGCATAACGCTACCTTTGAATTAGAGTCCACTGAACTGGAGGGATCTATCAATAGACCAAAAGAGTGGCCTGCTTACAGAGGTTATGGAGTGGAGATCTTGCCCGTTTTGAATAATGTTGCAGAGTGGGAGGTGTTTTCAGTATCAAGAGAGTCAAACAAAGCGGCTTTCTTGATTGCCCGAAGTGTTACGAAAGATAAAAGGCTCCAATCATATGTGGCGCAAGGGAGTCCTACTTGGTTGCAGAGTGTGATTGCGGAGGAGGCCACGAGGTCTGACGTGGGCTAGTGTTTTTTTCGATCTGTCGGAGCTTTGAGATTTCGAGTTTTTGGCTCTTCCAGCATTGCTTGCAGAACAAACCTCAAAATTATCCTCTTATTAAAAGCGACTAAATTTTTGGGAATCATCACGGCTGAGATAAATTACAAGAATGGGGATCATAGCAACGACGTCTCGGAAAACGGAGAATTCAGAGATGTCCGGTTGTGATTCTTGGGAAAGTGTAGGACCAGAGTTTTTAGCGTTCATGGAAAAAGGTGGATGCATAGAACCATTAATGGGTTATATTGATTGCAAGGGAGAAGCTGAGGAGAAGAATGAAGATACATACACTAAGTGTAAGGAAATCAAGGAGAGATTGAACAAGTGTATTGGTGTTCGTCGTGATTACTATCAACCGTTTTTGGAGATCCTGGTACCTTCTATAAATCTGGCGGTGGACAAGATCGAAGCTTGTTCCCACCAGAGAAACTGGTAGATACTGTTTCAACGGAATCCGCGGACCAACCAAAGGAAGGTGACGATCCGGTTCAGGTGTTCATGAACGGAGGAGCTTGCGCAGAATCATACATGGCTTTTGAAGATTGCATGGTGGAAGTTGCGGAGAACAATGGAGACGTCTGCAAGTGTACCAAATCCTTCACGATGATGATGAAGTGTATGGATGCTCATTCTGATTACTATCAGCCCATTCTCGATGCTATTTATGATGGTGAAGACCACTACCGAACTCTTCTCATAAGCGCAATGAGGGGTAACTCTTAGAGGATTTAATTAATTTGGTAATTTTTTTTAATGCTTCATGTTGACTCTGGTATAGGTCATTTTTATGGTTTCTGTTTCTTGTTGTTTACGCAACTATCAATATTGGATTTTGGCCCTACGTATTTATACTCATACATTATACTAAACTACTCTGTACAAGTATATCTATATACAGTAAAATCTATATAAATTAATAATGTCGGGACTTTGAAATTTTATTAATTTATAGAGATATTAATTTACAAAAGTTTCCTTATTTAGATTTTTTTTATTTTTAAATATTTTATTTATAAAAAAGAAGAAAATATTGTATTTTACCGTATATACATTATTTAAATTTTAGAAATTTGATTTCCATATTGTTTTACTATCTTATTTTATGTATATTTTTTTCTGTTTCATAGAATTGTTAAGTGGGTTTCGGTATATTTTTACTAAATATTATCAAAATAATATTGGAATGTTAAGAAAAATAAAGAATTTTCATTGTAAATATAAAACCAACAATATAATATTTAGCTTGTACTTATATAAAAACTATATATAGGTAGATTATTAATTTATGATTTTAAGGGGACTATATATTTACATAGAAGTTTTAAAATATTATTATTTTATTATTTTATCGACTTGTATTATATTTAACACCGACCTAATTTGAAACCGGCAAAATTTATTAATTTATAGAGATTCTACTGTACAGTGAGTATATACGGTATTAGATCGAGAGAGAAAGCAAAGCTCTGGATGTTAAAATAGTCAAGGGAGAAAGTAAACAAGAGATCGAGTGGCTGAGATTTTTTCTTTGGTTAAAAAGGTGACAGATCAATTCAGTATTTATTGTTTCTAGATTGTCCTTCATTTAACAATATTTTAACCTTTTCTGCCACTGTTTCGGCCAATTGTTTATTTTTTTGTAAACCAAACGATTATATTAAAACGAAATGGTCTAAGTGATTACATCAAAACAAAAGATAATAACCGAAAGGATTCTCAACGGTTTTGATGAACAACAAAATGCAGAATCAGAACAGCAGAACAAAAGATTACAAGTTAACCAAAGATACTTGCTCGACAACATGAGAACCATGGGAAATCATCAGATGCATCCCTGAATAGGTTACTAACAGGAGCACGGAGTAGTCGGACGTTGAATAAACCAAACAGCAAAGTTTGGAGTGAGGCAGAACGAGCGTAACCAGCTCTATCTCCGACGAACATTGTCCATCCATTTTTTTCGTCAGCGCTAAAAATAACGAGAAACACCCTACTATATAGAAACAATTATCTAAATAATTCCTCACCTACCAAGTAACGGAATCATCAGATGTTGCAAACTCTTTGTCAACGTTAATATCAAATCCTCCATGACAAGTTTTTGTAGATTACCAAATAAAGAAACAATATAATTATCTGTCATATCGTTTATGATGATATCAATGGTGGTATGTGATATCAATAAGGCTGAAAAAAGGCTTTTGATTGTGTAGTCTTAATGGGATAATTGGGATTGGACTACAAGAAAACATAACATATTCTGACCAAAATTCTAACCACAAAATTAGTCAAAAATATTTCCGACCACAAATTCACCATTTTATGATGATTTAAAAAAGTGGACAAAAGATGGTCAAAAAATTAGTGACGAACCGAACAGGTTACAAATGGTCAGTAATTTGTGACGAAGTCTTGACCACTTTATTATCATCATAAAAATGGTCATAAATAGATCCGAAAGTGTTCAGATTTTTCTGTAATATTTAACTATTTCATCTGGTTTGTTGTAGTGGTCAGAAAATGGTCAGAAAATCAAATTTTGCTTTTGTTTTAAAACAATCAAACATGTTGTTGTGGGCTTAGGTAATAAATTCAGATATATTTAACCTAATCTATTTCTCTTCTTCCTCACACCTTCAGCGGCGCATATTTTCCTATCGAGAGAGATTCTCAGATGATGGCTCCTGGAGAGCAATTGGTAAATGTTTATTTTCTATATTTGGTTGATTTTCAGTGACATTTTAAGTATTGTAACAGATTTCCTTAAATAAACTTGCATTGAGTTAAGACTGGTTTCTTTCTACTCAGCCAAGAGATTTACACTAGTTTTCATGGTAAGTTAATTTTCACTGTTAATTATTTTTTTGTTCTTTATTATATGCTTCTCATTTTACAGGAAAGCCATGTGATTAAAGGTCACCGTTTTGGATTTGCAACAATGCTAGACCAGGACAACTACCTTCTTCAGCTAGTTTCATGTCAAATTTGGACCAAGAAGAATACAGAGGATAGCTCAACTGAGACAGCTTTTACAGTTAGTAATGTCTTTGGGATTTTTTTTATTTTATTTTATTTTATTTTGCAGCTAATGTTTAAATGCTATAACTAATCTATCTTATGTTTATGAGAAAATTTAAAGTATGCTGATTAGTGTGAAAAACTATTAGATCATAAACTAAGGAATTACAGGAGGTATCAAATCATTTCATTGCTCCTAATCTTTCACCTGGAAATAAAAAATTTTCTTGTATCAAAGCATTATATAAAAGAGTAATATATAACGCCTTTTTAAAACCCTTCTTTGGATTTGGTTGCGACTAAACAGGTGATGGTGATGCTGTTTGGGGCAAATGATCGACAAGAAAATGCAGATAACAGTTGCGTTCAACCACTTAAGAGACTGGATCAAAGAATGCCTCGTTGCATTAATTTGTTATCAATTTGCTTGGTGTCATTAGGTCTTTGACGTTGTTTGGTGTCACATTACTATGAAATGAAACCCAAATTCTATATCACTATCCTTCATGCAATGATGCAAATACATATCTCCGAAACACCTTCTTGGTACGTGAGTTTGTTAGTCAAGAAACTCTCCGAATCTGGCGGTGGATCAGCTTCCATGAGAGTCAGCTTATTGATAAAAGAGAAAGTCGACGAGGTTATATTTGAAGCCGAGACAGCTCATGCATGCTAGTTTCACTTGCTCTGATTTCTTCCCTATTATCGCGGGACTTGGATGGCTCGTTAACTGGTTTTCAGGACATCACAAGAGGCTCAACGATATTTTCTTCAAGCTCAATGCTCTGTTCCAATTCCAACGCGTGATCGACGATTATATGCATCCAGGAAGATCGAAAGATCAAAGGGATATCACTGAACTGATGTTGGATGTAATGCATAAACAAAGCAAAGGTGATTCCTTGAAGCTCACGGTATATCATCTCAAGGCATTTATTTCGTTAAAATGAAGCACGAGACTTTTGGAAGAGAAGCGGAGTCATGAAAAAAACTTCTTCAAAAATTCAACCACAGACTTTAACGAATATGTGGGTCCGAGAATCATCGCTACTTGTTGTCGGATCACGAGAATCGAATACGCACGTCAGACAGAATGTCTCAACCAACTGTTTCTGTTTCGATAAGAACAGGGTTTAGATCAAACCCTTATGTATGAACTAAGTTGACTGAAATGTACTCATGTGCGTGAGTGTTAGCATCTGCCAATAAAGTGTTCTCCGAGATGGGTAAGAAAAATGTAGTTACTTGGACTTCGATGATCAATGCGTAAATATATTGAACAAAGAGTTAGTCTCTGCTGGGCGCTTTTTTGAATTGCTATCATGCATGGAGTCTTTTCGCGATTCGATGCCTTGTAGGGATCGTGGAACACAGTTTCAAGAATCTCAAGAAAACAAAAATTGCTATCATGTAAAAGGTTTGCAACTCAATACTGTATCAAAGGCCAGACATAAAAGGGCTAAAGAAATAAACAACAAGGTTTATCAAACTTTCCTATCACGTCACGTGAAGGAGAAACGCTAAAACCAAAAAGAAAAGATGAGTTTTTTTTTTACACCGTTACAACTAAACGCTTTAGGCCTTAGGACACCACACGGGTACTGTAACCCCCATTCGTATTGAGAAGAAGAAACATGGATCATTGAAGAAGAGATCCCGTTGTCTTCCAGCTCGTTGCAGTTCCTCTTCTTCTTCATCGTTTGCAACAACAGAATAAAAAGATCAAATCAGTCTGAAGTTGGTGCAAAAGTTTTTAAAGCTAAGCCTTTTTGGGTTTGGAATGAGGAGTCAATATTAGAAGCTGCTGCCTCTTTGAGAGAGATGCAACGTGTTCGTCCATTGAAGGAAACTAAATCCTCTACCAAAAAAAGTCTCTTGTTGGACCATTCCGCACCACATTCTCATCTTCTGACCAATTGTAGGATCAATTATAAGAATCACAGGAATGGATTCTACCTTGTAGACCCTGCCAGAAGACGAAGTTGGCTTTGATAGTCTGAGAAACCGCTTCGTTTGCCCAAGTATTAGGCTTTTGAGAAAAAAGAAACACACACAAAAGAGGGGATGTGAGTGAGTGAGTGACTGATTTAATAAAACGAATTCAGTTTTATGTATTTGATTTTAAAAAATTGACAATTTTAGAGAGTAACCTTATGAGAGCTGAACTCAGTGGTGGACTGAAGGTAAACAAGAAGCCATTTATCCTGAGAATAAGACGTAAACAAAAAGAAAAATCATACAGATGGGTTTAGAGTAAGGAAGCAGATAGGCAAATAGTTAAAAAGCTGGAAACTTTGTAGAGAACCTGTTCAGATGAAAAAGAGGACGGTACAACGAGGCCAAGCTATCCCGGGGGCTGGTGCAGAAGCAGACGCAGAGGAAGCAGCCTCATATAGTTTCCCACTCTCGTAAGTGAGATATAAGAGCTACATCCAGCATGTAGCGTTAGAAAGAGTATGTCTGAACAATAAACTGATATCCACATAGAAGATTAAATAATTCTGATTTTTCGCTACCGACTCTTAGGGGATTATGAGAAACGAAAACACAAGTTTTTTTTTTTATAAGACTTCTACCTAAGGTACAGTGTTTGTGTTATATGTGAATTTGGCTTCCCGGGATTAGTTTTCATTGCAAATGCTATTCTTTAAGCAACGGAACTAGCATGAAGACAACTCATTAGACAACTGACTAGAGCCAGGTGGGTATCTAAACCTAATTTGAGTTTAGAGTATTAACTAAATCTAGATAAAAAATCCTGACCAGAGCTAACGGAAACAACAGTTAATCAGCACTTAGATTGACGACCAGCAAAAACATCAACTAGACCCAACCCATGAGTCAAATAACTAAAAAGTACAGAGAAGCCTGCATTGTTCAGTCGTGAAAGATCCTAAGCAATGACACCTCAGTGAGGGTGCGAAAAAAAGGAGACTAACCCATAATACATGGAGTCGTCACCATAAAGAGTCTCCCTCACAACAGGCAAAGGAGCACGACCTTCATCTACATCTTTCCGCGTCCTCTCATTTCCTGCATCTGCTATAGAATATTATAACATCAAACCATCACGTAAATGAACAATACTTTACCATAAAAGAATTGCATAAACATTAACACACCCCAAAGACTGTGCAGCCATGGGATCTTCGGACGCTGGCTGAGCGTGTGGACCAGACCACCAACTTCGCCTCCAACGTAGAAAAGCTGAATAGCTTCCTCAAGATTCCAGCTTGTTGCCTTAAACAGAAAGAAAGTATATTATGTTAGGTGTGTTTTACACAAGTGATGAAGAGCGCAAAACAAGCTATGAGCCACAACAAATAACAGCATTCAACTAATTCTGGAACCAACCAACCAACCAGTAGAAAGACAGAAACTATAAAAACCGCTAAAATAAGTTAATCACAGGGTCATATGAAGAAGAATAGGGCTGGGCAAATAAACCGAACCCGAAAATCCGAACCGAACCCGATCCGATAAAAATGAATCCGAACCGATCCGAACCCGATATAATTACCGAATGGATCTTGTTTTTTGGTATATTGGGTTATGGTTATTATCCGAACCGAACCCGAACTTAAATGGATATCCGATAGAACCCGAAACATTTAAAATCACAAAAAAACTTCTATTAAAATATGATCTTAATCCTAATATGTATTCAAAATACTTCAAGATATTATTGAACTTCTAAAATAATTATCTATTATATGAACTGTTTTTAGAGTTTTGGTTTTTGTGTTCATTAAATAATGTTTATCATTTCATGAGAACCTAGTTTTTGTTTTATGCTTTCATTTATTTGGGTTTCTTTCTATAAATAACTATATTTATCTTTCATTTGATTTTGAATGATCACATTGATGTTCTTCTCTTATTTTTGAATCGATTTTACTTATATTTTTGGCTATTAAAATACGTACAAATCATATATTTTAAATCCGAAGAACCGATTTCATTTATGTTTTGGTCACAAAAAAAGTACAAATCATGTATTTTTAAACCGAAGAACCGATTGGGACCCGAACCCGAAAGTATAACGGGTTATACCGGTTTTTTGAAGATTTACTAACCCCGACCCGAACCCGATAGAATCCGAACCGATCCCGAACCGAACTTTCATATAATCCGAATGGGGCTGATTTTGATAAACCCGAAAAACCGAAACCCGGTTGGATAAAACCGAAACCCGATTGGTACCCCGAATGCCCATGCCTAAAGAAGAATGATAATCATACAAATAAAGTTTTAACCTTTGATTGATCACAATGCAGACCGTAACATCACAGCGCTAACTAAAAAGCTACTCTCCATTACAGACCCAGAGATCTCCGAAAAGCCAAATCAACCGAACATTACCACACAAAAAGGAACACATTCTGCGTGGTTTCAACATCAACACCCTAAGCTGGTATAAAACCGAAGCAATCAAAGGAACCATAAACTCAAATCAAAGTTTTAAGCTCTTTCACACCAGCTGACTACAAATCTGGATCAGACAAATTTAACGGAGTTTTAGAGCAAACGGGCGAACCTCTAAGAACTGCCGAGTGGTTTCAGATGTCTGACCGACAGCGATGATGACAAGGAAAAGAAGAGACCAATCTCTCTGCTGCTCACTCGAAGAGGGCATTCCTCCCTCCATTGCTGCTCAATGGCTTCTTCCTCTCTGATTCCTCAAGCTGAGAATAGCAGAAAGACCAGAGAAGCTACAATGGAGGACAGAAACAAGATCTTAGAAAATCTCAGACAAACAAAAAAGAACCACAAGAATCAAATGTTAATTCTCAGGATTTGCAGACCTGAATTGGATCGGGTTTGAGAAAATAATCTCTGGAGTCTTTGTCCATTGGGTAAACAGATCCCAGCTCTGCATTGAACGCTGCTGTCACCTCCCTTTGGCTCTACAGGCAGAGGTGGGTATGTTTGCAGCACTAACAGCTTGAACGGCTACTTCTTCTGGCGTTATTGCCGACTTATCATCAGAAGATTCTTGCATGCCGTTGTCTTCCAAGGAAGCAGACAATGCTCGTTGCAGTTCTTCTTCTTCTTCATCATCATCATCTTTGGGTTTGGAATGAGGAGTCAACTGAACGGCACTAAATCCTCTTGGACGTTTCTTTGAGAGAGAAGCAAAGTGACCACCGTCCATGAACGGCACTAAATCCTCTAGCAAAGTCTTTGGCTCCACCACATTCTCATCTTCTGAACAGTTGTAGGGTCAATGACAAGAATCACAGGAATGGATGTGCAAACCTTCCTTCCTTCCTTCCGTGGTATCATCATAGACCTAGTAGTACCAGAAAACACAACATCTTAACCAGTTCTGTAAAAGAGCGTTTTGGAAGTTAAAAGGAAAAGTGTTCTATACTATTATCTATCACCTGCCAGAAGATGAAGTTAGCTTTGATAGTCTAAGAAACAGCTGCATTTGCCCAAGTATCTCTCTATTTAGGTTTTGAGAAAAAGAAACACACACAAAAGAATGTGAGTGACTGATACAATAAAACGAATTCAGTTTCATATTTGAAAGACAATTTTAGAGAGTAACCACCATATGAGAGCTGAACTCAGTAGTGGGACTGAAGGTTAACAAGAAGCCATTATCCTGAGAAGAAGACAAACTTTTTGCCCTGAACACAAAAGAAAAAAAAAGGTTTTAGAGTAAGGAAACAGACAAGCAATAAAAAAAAAAGCTAGGAAACTTTGTTTAGAGAACCTGTTCAAACGAGCCGTGTGTCATGAGATGAAAAGGAGGACGGAAAAATGAAGGCAGGCTATCCCGAGGAGCTGATGTTGTTGTTGTCTCCTGGTGCAGAAACTGAGGCAGAGGAATCACCCTCCAGAGCATTTTGGCTCTTCACTGAAGTTACGGAAAGCAATCAAAGGAGCTGGTTGATGCTGAGAGTTTCCCACCCTCGTAGCCCTTAATCACAAACGCAGAAGAAATATAAGAGCTACGTTCAGCATGTGATGTTAGAAAAGAGTATATCATCATCAGAGCATAGAACAATGAACCTTATGATTAAAGCATGTCGCAGATACACTGTTAGTGTTAGTTAAGAATTTAGCTTCCCTGGATTTATTTTTCTTTGCAAATGATATTGTTTACTGGCAGAAAGACTGACTAGAGCTAGGTGCATAATCCAGATATGATTTGAGTTTGGGACTATAAACTAAATCTAGATAAGAATCCTGACGAGAGCTGTAACTGAAACAACAGTTAATCCGAAAGGTACACTTAGATTGACGACCAGCAAAAAAACATCATCAACTAGACCCAAACCCATGAATAAAATTACTAAAAAGTAGAGCTCTAGAATTGAGGAGCCTGCACTGTTTAGTCGTGAAGATCTCAGAGTAATGACAACCAGTGAGGGTGTGAAAAAAAAACAGTAACGACTTCATCTATGTCGTTCTGCATCCTTTCATGACCTGCGTCAGCAGCCGTCCTATAGAATCAAACAACAATACTTTCCCTGTTATGGGTTGTCATTGTGTTTCTTCAAGGATGAAAAGGCTGACACTATGATGAGAAGACAGTAGAGAAAGATGAAAAGGTCTCTGTTGTAACTCTACAAAGAAAAAGTTTTTTAAGTGTTATCAGTTGCAAAACCATTTCCAGACTCGGATATCTTACACAATTGTTTTCAGATGTCTGAAACGGAAATTCGTCAAAAAAAAAGGTTTTGAGGAGGAGGTTACCTTTATCGACTCTCCAAACAAGCTTGTTCGATCGCAAATATAAAAGTAAAAAAAATGAATCCCCCCGAACTCAGCCTGAGAGGAAGTAAAACAGTCATGATGAAGAGGAAGTAAAACAGTCATGATAATTTAGCAACTTACATAGCTCTCAAGGATTATCAATCAAGAAAGAGTCAGAAACCTACAAGTAGACAACACGTAGAAGGATTTTAACTCACACTACACTCAAAGAGACCAAAAAAAAAAGAAAAAAAGAAACCACTATAGCTACCACCTAATCAAGTTCGCTTTGATAGGCGAGTTATAGACTAGAGACTGATCTGGGAAGACCACCTCCTTCAAGTAAAACAGCTACTTCCTCTTCTTTGCCTTTCAGCTCAACCAAATTATTTATCTGAATGACTGCGAAACAAATCAGATAATAGATTACTGTCAAGTAAGATATCAAGAGAGATTCAAAACTGAAGAATCTATACTAACAAATTTGAAGATATTAGAATCCATTACTCTGATCCAAATTGGTGGATTCAATCACTCTCACTAACTATTCGTTCCAGATCTAACTACAACACTATTCAATCACTCTCACTCTCACCCTAACGATACAACAGAAATCAAATCTAACTACAACACTATTCGTTCCAGATCTATTGCGGGAGAAGTTCGCACAAGTACTATGAGCTTTTTACCTGGCCAGGCGTGATTGGCTCAGAATCCGCCATTATAGTGGATCCGCGAAGGCATCTTCGGAGATTGATAATGAACACTAACGATAAGAAGAGGATTGTCACTCCACCGTCGGATCTGAGGTATCGAGTTCGAGCGAAAGAAGATGGAGAAGAAGAAGAAGCTATTGTTGCTTCGAGGTAGGATGGAGAAAATAGCCGCTACGACGTCGTTCTCGTCACCCGAACTGTTGTTGGTTCGGCGATGGCTTTTGTTCGGGTTTTTTTTTTCCATTAGTAAAAATTATTCATATGGGTGACGAGAACGACGTCGTATATCGGATAATACATAATACATTGATTAGTAAATGTTTCTTTTTTTTAACATAGTCCAACTACATCCATAAACCATAATACAAATTACAGAACTTAATAAGATATGAATTATAAGTACTATTTTTCCTGATCAATACATGGTATGATTAAATTATTCATTTCGAGATTAGTATAGACCAGAGTTCAAATCCTACTATTGCATTTTCAATAGTGGTCAGCTATTGTAGCTCTATATTTATTATTATTGGGGGATCTTCTAACTTTATAAAAATCATATCAACAATAACAAAAAAAAAACACAACTAAACATTTTATGTGATTATTATTTCCACATAAGGTGGGTAAAGGTTTTTACATGTATATCGGATAATACGAAATAATTGATTAGTAAAATAGCAATATTCTATATATTTAATTATAGTTCCCTTAAAACTCTAATAACAAAATTTAAAATAAAAAATACATTTAAGTATATACTCCAATCGTCATCTATTGTACATTAAATCAAACCCTTTTAAAAACTCTCTTATCCAATCATTTTCTTCAAATTTCAAATAACAGTTTGGATTGGACACGTAGTCATGCATCCCAGTTGGTAGCATAACAAGTATTTTTTTTTTCTTAAAGAGAGAGTAAATGTATACAAAATAACTAGACGAATTAAAAGTAACAGTGGAAATTAGTAGTACAAAAACTTGAATACACCACTTTCGAAACCACTAATTGTTAGTACTAATTTGTGATTCATAATGCGTACCTTTACTGGACGGCAAAGAGTTCCTTCTCTCTCTATATATATCTTTTTCATTTTCCCATTATTAGTAAGCAGAACGTACGGACAACTTCTTCTTCTTCTTCTCTTTGTCAACACTACACCACAAAACAGCTCAAGATTCATTCAATTTAATACTACTTGATTACATCATAGTGATGGGTCATCCTCTTATTTCACAAAGGCCATCACTTGTTTTGTCGACGTCGCATTTCAAGAAGAAGACACGTACTGCACAAGCTTTTTGATAGGAGACCAAGAAAATACGGCGTCGTCTCCGCCATCAGCGAAGATCTGGTAAAAACGCTGCGTTTCAGCACAACCACCGGAGACAGAAAGAGAGCGGAGGAGGAGAAAGCGGCGGTGAAATTCAAGGTGAGAGCTGTGGTTACAGTGAGGAACAAGAACAAAGAGGACTTTAAGGAGACTCTTGTTAAGCACTTGGATGCTTTTCGTTACAAGATCGATCGGTCTGAACATCGTCTTGGAGCTTATTATATAGGACCGAACTTGATCCAAGTAAGTCACTTGCTTCTTTGATTTTCTAAACTCGGTTACAAAACAGAGCACTTGGATATAGTATTCTCTAAACAAAAACGTTTCTTAAAATGGAAACTTTTCTATCAAAGCCTCTTGATATGAGATGGGTTTTCAAATACTAAGATAAACATTCAATCTTTAATTCAAACAGAAACGAACTTGCCAAAGAAGAGCAATGCGGCGGTTTTAAAGGATTGGTCAGAGAAATCGAAAACCAAGGCGGAGAGGGTTCATTACACGGCGAAGTTCACGGTGGATGGAGCGTTTGGCACGCCCGGAGCCATCGCTGTCATGAATAAACACCAGAAAGAGTTATTTCTAGAGTGCATAACCATAGAAGGTTACGCACTTGTCCCTGTTCAATTTCCATGCAACTCCTGGATTCAGTCCCAAAATGGATGGTCCCAGACCATTCAAGTCACGTCATTCTCGATCTCCGACGAATAACTATATATACTAATCAGTTTCAGAATCTTCTTCAGTATCCATGTCATATGATTATAGCCAGCTTTTAACTATAGTTAATAATGATGTGGTTTGAAAATATCAAAGCTCAAACATATGTTAATTTGTGTGCAGCCGTTTTTTGCCTAGCGAGACACAAGAATTATTTGAAAAATAAGTTAAGAGACAGCGACTGAGAAGAGGCAATTGGCCGTCGATCATGCAAGAGAGTCAGCTGGCAGAACGACACGTAGGAGGTGGATTACATCTGCGTTCCAATAATTACTTTATTTACTAATGTCGCATACTATAAAACACTATCAATAATAAATAAAACTCACGTGCACGAGAACAATGGTCAACATGCTCTAAAGGAACAAAATTAATTATGATTACTAAAGCACGATCCTAATCCTCTTAACGTGAATGACCATATGTCGCTTTGTGAGTTTTTTTCTTTGTTAGTAAAATTGTACCCTAACGTCCTACACAAGTAACCTGATAATACACAATGTTCTTTTCCTTAAAACTGAAAAGAGCAGTGGCCAGTGGACGCCACGGAATCAATCAACAGCGCAAGGAGAGAATTTTTTGTGACGATAATTCCATTTAGAGCAAGAAAATTTTAAGGTCCAATTCCTATAAATAGCAAAAGATAGTTTTCTTTTACAATACAACATACAAAGAAAAAGAAACCAAAATATCATTTATTAAATAGTAAAAAGAACAAACTGGTATCAGTGAATAATACATCTAACATAAAAATATTTATAAAATATAAGTTACTATAAATTGTCTTTAAACCATACCTTTTTTAAAAAAAAAAGAGTCATTCTAGTAATAACACAATAATAGATTTGTGTCATTCTAGTAAACTTTCCTTAATTAATTATTACCAAAAAAGCATATTTCAGCCATTTATAAAAAAAGCTCGACCTGTTACAACACACGAATGTACATGAACAAAAATTGCTTTGAAAATCATTATACAAAAACAGACTAGAAAAAGACTTGAGTAATTCAAAGTGCATATTTGATACTATTGTTTTAGGGATCGCCTGTTGTCACAAAAACGTAGTCAGTTGAGACGAGATCGTCCGCCTCCACGTGGCATTACTTGTCAAGGACTCAAGGGTATAAATCCGTCAAAAGGTTAAGGAAATTTCTACAGTCACCTACGCGCTCAACGTATCAACGGTCCAGATCGCATCTTGTAATCACAGACTGTCACCAACAGTCATGTTAACTCTTACACCATGTTCGCGAGTTTACTTCAAATCTCAGTTATTATAGATAGAGAATGAATCGACAACATGTTTCATCGCTTCATTACCCATCCGGTTTAGCTAACTCAGAATTCAGTCATTCCCTTGCTGAATTGAAATTGTCAGGAGTCGGTTCGCATTGATAACCGGTTACGCCACTCTTCACATCGAAAAAGAAATTTGTTTAGTACTATTTGGGGTATTTTGATACATAGAGCAAGGGTAAAACTGACTTCTCACCTGACACATGTAGTATATGCATGGTCGGCTTCAAGATTGGCAAATAACGATCCCAAAAGATTTGGCAAATGTTCCAAAAGCGGTGTAGCAAAAAGAAGGGAGACGAGCACGTGATGGGTGATGGAATAAAAGAGAGGGAGAAACCTCCGTATTTGTTTTACGTGTCGCTTAATAATTGGGGAACACTGCATTTATGTCTACAAAACATGACAAAATAGCACCTCCCGGTATCCTCCTCATCTTGCAAATGATTTNCTTATCACACTGTCCTTTTTCTCCTCCCTTTTTATTAACAACCTGTTTCGATCAAAAATAATTCTGCATAACATCATTCTTTGACAATTGAATGACCGTTGAATTGTTATCAGAATATAATATTTGCCATGTCACTTGTTTGCGTCGAAATCTCTTCTCCCGTGTCCTGTTCTGTTTCATTTTTCCTCAGAAACATGTTATAGTGGTTATCATATGATATTTCACAAAATTTGAAGCATGTTGATTAGTGTGAAAAACTATTAAATCATAAAATAAGGAATCTTCATAGGAGGTATCAAATCATTTCATTGCTCCTAACCTTTCACCAGGAAATGATAAATCCCCCCCCCCTTTTTTTATTTATTAACCTGTTTTTTTTTGCTTGTAAACTATTTATAACCCCTGCTGTTGTGATCTTTTAATTGTGCATAACATCGTTATTTGACAATTTGACCGTAGGATTGTTATCAGAGATAACATTGCCATTTCACTTTGTTTGCGTCGATATTCGTCGCGTCCCCATACATTTTGGCATGCACATTTTACCAGCTAATTCTTTTCATTTCCTATTTCTCACATATTTAATTTACTTTTAGATGAAACGAAAATAAGCTAAGAGACAGCGACTGGGAGGAGGCAATTGGCCGTCGATCATGCAAGAGAGAGAGAGAGAGGGAGCTGGATGAACGACACGTAGCCGGTGGATTACGTCTGCGTTCCGGTAACTGGGAATTTGCAAATAACTTTTTTTTCCGTTTTCCCTGGAGTATATACTGCATGCAAATATGTTTCAAGTGATATATTCCTAAATATATGATGCACAATGGTTTATGGTATTTTATCTTAGCCACTCAAAACCCCGAGTTGCTTGCGGAGAAAGCTTGATGATGGACAATATAGTATAACACTTGCATTGTATTAAAAAAAGGAGGTAATTACTTAATTATTTATTAATACTAAAACTCCCATTTCTATAATGCAAACATAATTATTTAATTATTACCAAAAAGGCACACTTCAGCCATTTATAAAAATGCTCGACCTGTTACAACACACGCATGTGTACATGAAAAAAAAATTGCTTTGCAAATCATTATACAAAAACAGACTAGAAGAAGAAGACTCAGTAATTTAAAGTGCATATTTGATACTACTATTGTTTTAGGGATCACCTGTTGTCACAAAAACGTAGTCAGATGAGAATAGATCGTCCGCCTCCACATGGCATGAATTGCAAGGGTATAATTTATAAATCCGTCAAAAGGTAATGGAAATTTCTACAGTCACGTACGCGCTCAACAGATCAACGGTCCAGATCGCATCTTGTAATCACAGACTGTCACCAACAGTCACGTTAACTCTTACACCATTTTCGCGAGTTTATTTCAAATCTCAGTTTACAGTTACACACACCTTCACACTCATCTCTCTATCCACCATTGACGTCGAGTTCGCCACTCGGACCTTGAAAGTCGATGAAAAGGTTATCAAGACTCAGATTTGGGACACTGCTGGTCAAGAAAGGTTACATTTTTTCGTCTTCCTCGTCTCTACTTTTCGTTCTTCGGTTTTTTATTTAATAGTGTCTCGAAGATTAATAGCTCCGTTACTCAGATCTAGGGGTCATGAAGCTACTTTGGAATTGAATCTATCAGCCTTATACTCAAAAGTTCAGAACTTCAACATAAGCTCTGATACCAATTCAAATCTCAGAGAACTCTTAGNTTTTTCTATCCTAGATTTCCTTTTTGTGTTATCTTAACATTATTGAACACTTATCAATATGTTAAGTTTCCACAAGCTTGGAATTATCCAACATTCACCCCTTTAATTCAAACTTGAACTAGGGAGGTCAATTTCTTGAACTCCAATTAAGCTCCTCATTTGCTTGAACTT
>OVBX01002891.1:0-18488 GCA_900406325.1 Erucastrum elatum | reverse complement strand
TTTTTTTTTAAAAAGTTAATAATTTTTTTCTTACAGTTGGGATAGAAATATAGTCTTTACAAAATTTGAAGACCAAAACTAATGTTTCATTAACTTATGCCCCAGATCTGACTCTGTTTAGGGCTTCCTTATATTTACGCACAAAATCAAAATCTTATATATTAAAACAGAAGTCACAACCTTGATTCATGTGTGATATTTTAGAAAATGAACCTTCACTAGAAATTAGTTATCATTCATTTATTTATAATAATATGGTTTAATAATATTTTATTTCTAATATAACAATAGATTCCTATAAAATTGGATTGATTAACAACACACATATTTGATTCCTTAATAAACACATTATAATTAAAAAAAATCTAACAAATCTGTTTAAAAGATTTTAACAAGATCTTTTATTTTCAAAAATTCTGTGTAAATATTTTAATAATTCGTATTAGTTTTAAAAATTATTATACATTAATATATTTTATAAAATGTAGAATAAAAAAATTTAACTAGATATGATAAATTATATTGAATTATTAAATTTAAATATTTTATTTTCAGAAGTATTTGTGTTCAAAATATAATATGTTGGTAATAATATGTGTGATTTTTTCTAAAAAATGGACATTCATTAAAAATCAGTTATCATTCATTTATTACAAATAATATGGCTTAATAATATCAAGTCTGTTCCTAATAGTATGTTATAAAATTATGTTTTAACAATAGACCTTCAAATCTAGCATACTAGAAACATATATCAATAGTATTTGTTTAATATTCAATAGTTTTGTTTGTGTTAAAAAAGATTAAAAAAATCAATAGTTTAGTTTACATATTTATAAATAAACAATACTAAGTGTTTAAATACTAATGTATATGAATATGAAATCATTGCATTAAAATACAACTATGTTACTAAAATTTATAATTATTTATTCTTATTACCTCTAATCTGTAACTATTCAATAACATATGATTTAAATAAAAAATAACTCAGATATCTGTTGAATTAAATATATTTTATCCATCTAATATTAAAACATAAATCTAAAAGAATAAATATATAATACAAAGCTACAAATAGAAATGCATGATGGTATAAATTTGAGTTTTAGGTGATAAATATGTATAACATTCTTAAAATGAAAATGATATATATTCATTCCAAAATATGGTTAATGTTTATAACTTATACCACTAATGATATAAAAATAAAATTTTGACATATATATAAAAGAAAACGAAAACCCGCACGAGATCTAGTTTCATAATTAAAATTTTATAAATACTGTATTTCTGTGTGTTTTCCCCAACATAACCATGTCCAAAAGAAAGGAAATTATTTCAATGATGGAGTCTTGATTGTGAGAAAAAAAAAAATTTAACTTTCATATACAAGCGATCAAGCACAAAAAAAATACAAACGATCACAAACATGCAAAACGGCATCGTATTCATTTCGTCCATCTTCGTTAGATAACAAATACGATGTCGTGAGCCGTTGAATTTCCCCGGCAAACTTCCATCTGAGAGAGACTAGAGACAGAAGAAGAAGAAGAAGATGAAAGTAAACATCTTTCGAATCTATGCTACTCTCTTCCTCTGTTTCTCCTCATCACTCGCCTTTTATCTCCCCCGTGTAGCTCCTCGTGTTTTCCACAAGGTAAACTCTTTTTTTTGGAGCTTTTGTTCTTTATTTCTGTCTGTTATTAGGAAACTATCTATGAGATTTACAAATCCTTGGAACCATCTGGACTTCATAACTGTGAAAAATGTTTTAGGATCTGCATTTTAAAGGAGTTCGTTGACTTTATTTTATCTGAATTATGTAATAACGCCCTTCAAACTTTGTGTGTTCCAAATCCTTTTATTTTTATTTTTTTTGGCTCTACTAGCAATTATTATTCGTTGTTTTAACTGGAACAGGGTGATCCCCTTTATGTCAAAGTTAACAAACTGACTTCTACCAAGACTCAACTTCCTTATGACTACTACTACTTGAGTTACTGTAAGCCTGATAAGATCTTGAACAATGCTGAGAATCTAGGGGAGGTTCTTAGAGGAGACCTCACTGAGAATTCAGTTTATACTGTAAGTAATACCCCAATTCTTCTAGCTCTTGAAGTTGTTAGATTGCTTTATATATGTGAACTTATTCTATTATGGAAAATTTGACGTTTTCCCCAGTTTCAAATGCTGGAGGGTCAGCCTAGCAAAGTAGCTTGTCGTGTTAAACTCGACGCTGTGTCCACAAAAAGATTCAAGGAAAAGATTGATGATGAATACCGTGCTAATATGTAAGTATAGTTAGGGCATTATTGTTTTTTGTATCTGTGTCTCCAAAAACCTTAACTCGAAATGGTGTTACAGGATTCTTGATGGTCTTCCAGTAACTGTAGTTATAGAAAGCAGAGATGGAACTTACTCAACTAATGTGCAGGGTTTCCGAGTTGGCTTCAAAGGGAGTTACGCAGGGGTATGTATGTATGTCTTCAAACTCTGTTGATTTTGTCTCAATACCAATCCATAGTTGCTTGGATTTTTTTTTGTAGATCAAAGAGGATAAATATTTTATCTATAATCACTTGAGCTTCCGAGTCATGTACCACAGAGATCATGACTCTGATTCTGCTAGAATCGTTGGATTTGAGGTTACTCCCAACAGGTATTTATTTGCCTATTGGCTGTTATAATGTCTGTCTTGTTTGGAATCATTGACTGGTCTTTTATCTTTTCGATTAGTATCTTGCATGAGTGGGATGAAAACAATCCTCAGCTAACAGCATGCAACAAGGACACAGAGAATTTAATCGAAAGCAGTGCTGGCCCTCAAGAAGTCGAGAAAGGAAAAGAAATTTTGTTTACATATGATGTTTCATTTAAGGTTAATAACAAATCATCTTTAGACTTCTTCTTTTTTTTTTTAGCTTTTGCTCTTTTGTTTGGGTTGCTAAAACATGTTTTGTTACTTTGATAATTCCAGGAGAGTGAAATCAAATGAGCTTCTAAGATGGGACACATAACTTCTCATGAAAGATGATCAAATCCACTGGTTTTCTATCATAAATTCACTTTTGATTGTCTTGTTCCTCTCTGGAATTGTAGCCATGATTATGATGAGAATTCTATACAAGGATATCTTATTTTTTCAAAAAAAAAAGACACTGAAACGTGAATAATCTTCTAGACATTGTTTTATTTCAAGACTTAAAAATATTTCATTCGAGAGAAATAAAAACGTTATATAAGTTTTAGCAATGAGATAATTGCAGAGAAATGTCTCAGCTAATACAACAACTACAGCAACAACAACAAACACGTTTGAAGCAAAACTCGGAGAATAATATAATCCCAGTTTTGCCCTCAAAGAATCATCAACACATGGACACCTTATTCTCCAGTCTCAATGTGCTTCTTCTTCTTCTTCTTCTTCTTCTTTTCTTTCTTGGGTTACAATTACCACACAAGCTTATTCACATATAAATCAACAACTCTCCAAATTGTTTTGAACGGTGTGTTGTGTCCCTTTTGTACAACTTCCACCGCTTGTAAAAATAGCCACAAACATACTAATACGATCAGAATAATAAAACCTGTAAAGAATGTGAAATTGCTGCTGCTGCTGCTTCTGGTTTAAGCGCAAACCGCTTCCACAGCGAGTTTCTTCATCACATTTGGACAAGGATCTCCCCCAAACATGGCCGGTGCTACAGTTACAGAACACCAGTTCTGCCCAACACAAAGCTGCAATAAAAAGAAAAAAACAACCTTCAGAACATGTTTCAAGAAGGCACAAAACAGAATAAAGAATCCATGAAAAAATTACTCTGTTGAAAGCATCATAGGAGTGATGAGCGTGACAGCTTCCTTGACGGTAGCTACCACAAGTTCCTTGAGGTGTCCCAAAGCTAGCAAACTTCACTGTGGTGATCTTCTGTCCAGGCCCACATTGTAAATGCACTTTTGGATGAAGCGGTTTATTCACTTTTCCAGAAGCATGCAACTGGTAGTTCACAAGCGTTGATTGCCACTCATAGATATCGGCACAGACAGTGTCCACTTCTCTTCTCACCAACGAGATTCCGTTTGGATCTCCTCCCCATTCCTCAAAGACAACCAATAGATTTCCTGTTGGTTTCAGCCATGACCTTGGGACATGGTACCATCTCTGAGAAGCCTCTCCACAGTTTCTCAAGCACTTATTCTCGTTGAATGTTCCGGTGTAAGAACACTCGCTGCAAGAACCAACTGCTTTGTATGCAGGCCAGTGACGTCCCACGCTCTGCCCATTGATCCATATCTGACCTTTCCCCATGCTTCCCATGTCCACAGCCAACGGGGAGTCGCCAGCTGGAGCAGAGAATGTCGTCTGAAACAAAACACAATTGAGACATGTCAAACCACCAGAAACTAATCTTGATGTCCATTGAAGATACACTTGAGATGTGACAACCAACCTTGTACCAAGTAAGCGGCTGCTTTTGAGCTACAAATGCACCTTCTGCCCACTCAACTGATGAGCTACCGCTGAGTGAATGAAGACTTAGACTCTCTCCTCTGAGACCAACCTGTAAGAGATAAGGACTAATCAGTAAAGTGACACATTAGTAAACAGGGGATTATATCTTTATTTATGTACCTTATAAGTCCATTTCTGCCAGGACAGATCTCTCCGTCCCCCATTGACACCGTTTAGTGAAACTGGACCAAGAACTCCAGCATTCCATGTCTCAAAATGTGGTCCCACATTCTGTATTGTTTCAGAACATATAGGTTAAAGAACATCTCTAACGTTGAACTTAACTGTTTGGCAAAAAAAAGATTGGTGTTAGGGACTAACCGGGAGACCAACAGCGATGCTCAGTATAGCAATTTTGTTGAAACCAGCTCTTAGATTCACACCTCTTCGGAATGTTAGCTTGGGAGAGTCTAAGCTACCATAAGCAGATCCTGAGTAAGAGAGCAAAAACATGTCAAAAATGAGGCTAAACAGTTGGACCAGTAGTAGATGACTAGTAGACAAAGCAATTACCAGATAACTGGCCATTGATGAACACATGCATAGCATGTCCAGCTGATAGAACGGTAAGAGTTGGAAATTTCCCAGATCTCAGAAACCCTTCATTGGAGTCAATCTTAACACTGTAAAACAAAAGAAGTATACAATTTTTGTAAACAAGTCAAAATGCATTTGGTGTTGATAGATTTTACAAGGTCTGTGGATACTTACTCAGTCATGTACCACAAGTAGTCTGATGTGTCTCGTGTAGTGTTGATCTGCTCCACTAATCCAACCATTGTGAATGACTCATCAACGTAACTTGATGGATCTTCATTGTATGCTTGCCAAGATAGTCCTCCATGAACAGGAACCCGAACCATCTTCATCCTTGAAGTTTGAGCACCAACCTACAGCCAAAACCAAGAAGTAAACAGTTTCAAAACGTTGATCCTCTTTAATCATATATCTAGTCTTAAGCATATAATGATTCTTCTTACCCTGGCTGTGTTGTAAACTGTGTTTTTGCAGTCTGGGAGAATGCTAATAGACCATGGAGGTAGATTGTAGTGATTTTTCCCAAAAGAAACTTTAGCATAAGATCTTGGATTGTAATTTGCTAGGAATGCAGAACAAGCTCCTGTTTTTGATTTGTACTGATGAGCCTGCATATTTACAAATGTACATAAGTTTATTAAGTTTATCAAAGCAATAACAAGAATAACAAAAAAAAAAATGCGAAAGGCTTTGAGTTGAGACCTCTTGATAGTTTCCCAGGGGGGTTCTTGTGAGTTGTCCTGATACTAATGCTGGCTCACACAGCTTGATTGCTCTATGCAAATCTTTCAAGTGCCCCCACTTAGGCTGCCTTTCAAGTCCTGTTTGAAAGTAGTAGACAATGTTTATAAAAAAGACAGACAGTTATTATATTTTGGGATTTAGCAACCTTACCATATTCGTCAAGAGGAGCATCGTAATCATAGCTGGTTGCGATAAACGGACCACCAGCAGTACGACCAAAGTTTGTTCCACCGTGAAACTGATAAAGAAACAAGTGTATGAGAAATGGAATAGTTCAGGAAAAAGGTAAACAAGATGACAGCGAATTTAGCTTTACCATGTAGTAATTGATGAAAGATCCACCCTTTTGGATAAACCTTGCAACGGAAAAGGCCATATCTTCAGCTGGACGATAAGGAACTGGACCTCCAAACTTTGTGAACCTGTAAGAAACATCAACAGACTGAGACCACCAAGAAACAATAGTAGAAGAAGAGATTCCCTTTTGGGTTTGTGCTTACCATCCAGTCCAGGCTTCAGTCCACATTTTGGGTTTGTAAGCCTTGTTTGGAGAGAAGTAATCGCAATAGAAGCCATTGCAAGCATTGATCTAGTAGAGAGCAATCATAAGTTCAACAAGTTAACAAGTATGCAAGGCTGAACAAAAGACACCTAGCTGAATATCATTTATTAGAGACAGAAGAATTTATTAATAGTCAAAGAGAAAAAGATCATGAAAAGAAGTGTCACCAAAGCATGTGCAACTTAAATGAATAATACTATTTAATGATTTGATTTTCTTTAGAAAGAATGAAGAGAGACAATAGAATACAGCTAATGAAGAAATTGTTCAAGAGACAAGAAAAAAAGAAGTCTTACAATGGGGTCAGGGGCATCGTCTTGTTTGCACATGACCCAAGGGACACCAGTGCCTAGCCCCACAGCCATTTTAGCTGCCCAGTTGGTGTAAGACCGTCCCGGTGCACCAAGCTCATACTCCATTGGTCCATATTCGTTTTCAATCTGTCACATAACATATGATGTTAACAAAAACAAAAAGTCTACTCAGTCCCACACTCACACTCTATACTAGGATTGTTTTATAAAAAAAACAACAGTTCACTAGTAAGGTTTCTTACCTGAGAGAGGATTATAGGACCGCCTTGGGATTCAAACAGCCTCTCAGCTTTCATCATGTTAACAATCTTTGTAGTAAATCTTTGCATATGAGCCTTCAAAAAGAAGGGAAAGGAAAAGTCAATGTTTCTGAATAAAGTGATGATCTCATGAGTCAAACAAAGGTCAGTGAACAAGTGTGAAATTTTAGTAACTTCAAAATGAAGATAGAGACTTAGTTTTATAGAAAAACATGTCTAACCTTGAAAGGACCATTATCTGTTCTGAAGCTAATCCCTGGAACGTACTTAAGCCAAACAGGGAATCCACTGAGAAACGTATACAGAAAACAAACAAATCATATTAGATATTTTTTCTTCTCCTTTTTAAAGTTTCTATTTTAAGGTTAAGAGACAAGTGATTTACCCAAAGTTCCATTCTGCACAGACATAAGGACCAATCCTTAGATGAAGGTAGAGTCCAGACTGCTTTACCAGCTTGACAAACTTAACCAAATCATAGTTGCCTTCAAAATAATACTGCAGATGAAGCCAAAAAAAAATAAAATAAAGTGGAATCCAATGAATCAGTACTTTGTTCAAACAAGGAAATAAAGATCCAATCAGTGACAAACAACAAAAAAGGTGAGATTTTATCTTACTTTTCCAGGAGAAGGCTCATGCCCATTCCAAAAAACATAAGTCTGAATCACATCTAAACCTCCTTCTTTTGCTTTCCTTATTAGATCTGGCCACATCTACACATAAAAGAACACATATCAAGATAAGAAACAAAACCTTAACTTTCATTTACTTGGATTAGGTAGACAATGTCAGGTTTTAGAGATTACAAAACAGCCAAAGCTTCAAACTTTGTAATAACTATAACTACATTCCAACTAGAATTAGAAGATGTAACCAAAAGTAAGAAGAAACAAACCTCAGGAGTGCTTCTGGGGTAATGAATAGATCCAGAGATGAGGATTCTTCTTTTGCCATTGATGGTAATGGCTCTGCTATCGTAAGAGACAGAAGCAGAGACTAAAGAGACAAGAAACCCTAGAAGAAACAGAGCAGAAGCCACATTCTTCATGGCATTAGGTTTCAAACCCATACCGGAGACTGTAGAAAGCAAAAGCAAATATCTTGCTTTACTTGGAGTTGGGTCTCACACTTTATTCTTATTCTTCTTTAGTTGAGAAAGATGTGGTGAGCAGAGAAAGTGTTTCTTTCGCTTAAACTTTTTTTTTTTTGATTCAGAGAAAGTGGTGGAAGGAGAGAAAGATCTGTGAAGAAATTTATATTCTTGAAAGTGTGTAAAGAAGAAAACTCGGGTTCCTGTTTTGATGCCAAAATGGAGTTGCTTTGCAGCTGCTTTTAAAGCATTTAGCAATGGAGGGTTCCTTGTGGGGTCCACCTTTGAGAGACCTTTTTGGGACCCACTGCGTTTTTGGCCTTTTGTTAATGTTGATTATATATAATTAAACACCTCGTTAAGGATTTGATAAAAAAAAAACACCTCTTTAAGGTTTAAATACATTTTCAAAAATTCCTGGATTTTTGTAATGTAAATAGATCATTTTTCAGTTGTCAAACAAAAAAATGGCCTTAAATTCTTTTTTTTTTATTAAATGTCTATAAGTTATACAATCTAGATTCTTGTGAACAGGCAAAAGAGACAATTTTCTAACGCTTTTGATCTATGTGTAAATGTATGTTAGTTATGTAAATGATTTAAATTTCAATGCATAACCGCATTCACTGAAATTATAAAAAATATATTTAGTAGATAAATATGTTTTTTTAATGAGTAGTATTTATGAAAAAGGTAATAAATTATTTATTTATATAATCAATATACCTTTTTTGTCACGAAATCAATATACAGACTTCGGAAATTTGTTTCAATAGTATTTTGTTGTTTTTTTAGTTTTCTTTGTGTATTGATTCACGAGTATTTACAGCAATATAAGATTAGGTGATTCCATTTCATACTATGATAAATGTAAGTTCTACATCTGCTGAATCGTCTTACTAACTAACCTACTAGTTTGTCAACTAAAAATGTATCGTTGAAACTAAAGACATGATATAAGAACGGTTTTAATTCATTCTAGTTAGGAAGTAAGTATAGCTTAAGTGGAGACGTGGAGTTTTGGTGTTAAGAAATACTCAGACACTTGATTTGTTAAGCTAAACATGGTAACGATCTTAAACACCGTATTTACTCAACTCCTCTACAGTCACGAGACTGTCTCTTTCCTTAACGCTACGTGCTCCTCTATGCGCGTGATAGTATTGGCCCGACACCTTGCAAGAATGTCACGGGTTAGGTTTCGCCACCACAAATTCTATGACGACATTTACAAGACAACAGAAAAATGAAAAAAAAAACAACTTTTTTTCTGAACGAAAAAGAAAAGAAAATAACCAACACCGATTATTCCAGCTAGTGATTTTTTTTTCTTTGTATGATTTTCAATTTTAACCTTTCATTTCTACGCCGTTTAACTACGCATAAACTTGCCAAAAAAAATTGATACTAGTTCCACTTGGCGCGTGTTTTCACGTCAAGCGATTCAGATTATTTTGGAATTTTACATAGTATTCCTTTTTATTGTAAACTGCTGAGAATTTAAAATATTATTTTCGAATTATAATTAGTACTATTGACATATCTAGATTAGCAAGCTGTAAGATATTTAAGAGGAGGGTTCGTTAGACATGAAACCACAAATATCTCAACCACTGGAACTGGACAGTGGACACATGCAATGATGCAAACTTATGAAATATTGAATTGTCTTTTCATCCCTCTACCTAAAACTATACATATTTATTAAGACTACAAAGTTCATCATGTTTTGTTGTGAAACAATTATATATTGTTGAACAGATTCCTAACTAGATCACCACTTAAATTTATTACTAATTTGATTTTGTAATAAACATTGATTAATCCTATTATCTTCAGTTGCTCATGAGGCCATCGAGATCAGACGGTGCAACCTATATATGTCTGGCTGCCTGGCTGTGGCTATACAATCTCGTAAATTTCGTTGACATGTATTTATATTAATGGATGGGGAAGCTATCAACTAATTATCCATAATCTAGTTTCAGACAAAGCCTATAAAGTATATATACTCCCTAGTCCCTACTCAACAAAACACGCAAACGTACACAATAATTGTTTTAAGCAAAAAAGATAAGGTGGCGAAAAGGGGAATTATCGTGTTTGTAAAGCATCATTAAATTTAAAACGCAATCGACTACATTGATTAAAAACCATTATTTGCCCGCGTCAAATATTTAAGAAGAAATTATTCGAGTTGTGGTTTATGACAATGGTTTGTATCAAATTTTAGATTCGTACCACTGATTTGAGTTGCGTGTAGCAATTAAGCTAAAAACCAAACAAAGAAAATAAAGAAAAATAAATAAAAATGAGTCATCATAAACCAAACCCGTTAACTGCGTCAACAGCAACAGTTTCCGCGTTCGAGTTTCTGCTTTTCTATTGTTCATTAAACTTACTTCCACGCGTGGCTTGTGGCGCGTGGATAAAGAGAATGTTTAGTACTGCACTGATTTGACTTTTTGGCTCCGGATCTTACGGCGGATCTTGCAAAACCTGTACTGTATGGCTGTACAAAATGATATAGCTCCAGCAAGAGAGAAGCTAACGCGAAGGAAGCCATGTTTCTGCTGTACTTGTGTTAATGTAGATTTAAATCCGAGCTGTTGTCTTTAAATCTTCATTACTATAGTCTATAGTCAACTATGAAAATGGGCTATAATTTTTTATCTTAATACTGAGATATTATACTTGACAATCTTTAAGAATTGATTGCACCTGCAAACCTTTTTTGTCAGTTCGTCATGTTTTCAACAAGTACATCACGTTTACGTGGACTCATGTGATCCAAGTAACAACACTAAACGCAAATACTTGTTTTAAATCGGTTAATCTCTGTCTTCATATTCATTAGAAAACCCATGGACCTGTGTCTGATCCAACTATGGTACGTTACATCGTTGAAATGCGCAGTACGTAAATTAAACTGATCATTCTAACACAGAGACTCACAAGTCTCTACGCACAGATCCATTACTTGGGAGTTAACCATTATTATTAACTTTTACATTCCATAGGTGAACGGATCGTGTAAAAACCTCGTGTGCCCTTGATGATTAGAACGTGAATGAATATTTTGCCACAAATAAGTTTTTTTATTTGCCACTAATAAGTTAATCACAGGGAATTCCAGTTTCCCTTCTTAGATCCAATTAATTATAATCTACATACGTATGTAATTAACCAATTGAATAACACATTTTTCTGACTGTATTATGACTTATGAGCTCGTGGGTTAAAACCATTTCTTGCAATTTGCAAAGATATTTATATTTTATTTACGAGGACATATTTAATAGCTAGTATCATATATGCTTTCCCAGGGACAGTCAGGCATCATGTTCCATCTTATTGATAATCATACCAAATGAGAAACCAATACATTCCTTTAAATTTCTTATGTTCTCGATCTAATATCCTTACACCCGAAATACAACTTCTTCTTTTTCGTAATACAACGTCGCAGTACTCAGGAAAGCGTAAATCATCTTAATTACCCATCGCAGTTAAGTTTGCAGTTAATCGACGAACATATCTATTATAGTGTAGTGCACACAATATTTTTCAAAAATTGGTCTGTGTGATCTAAATGCAAATTATTTTTGGAACGATCTTATACAAAATTGAACGTCACAATCGTACATATAATATAGATACATAGATTTCCCAATCAAAAGGAATCTCGATATGACTAGAATGAATTCAACACATTAAGCTTATCCATATGTATCAAGGAGAGGTTCCTATATATATTAGAGGACACATTTATTTCGATGGTTTAATCTGTTGATTGTTTTGGCTATCTGTTGTTTTCCTTTTTCAGCGACTGCGTTATCTTATCTTTATATACGAACAGTCTCGACGTCTCGTTTCTTCTCCACTTTCTCGACATATCTTTTTCTTTGACATATCACATTTTAAAATGCACATTTCTCTCAGTTTATGTTTATTTACTACATAAGAATACAAAGAATGATGGTGTTCCAAAAAAAAAAAGAATACAAAGAATGATGATTTTTACTCTTTTACGATGACTGGATTCCATAACGTCGGATATAAAAGAAATTAAAGCTACACAAAGAGAACTATAAATAAAAGAATAAAAAGAAAATAACATTTTGAGTTTTTGTAAACGTGGCAGAAACATGTTTTTTTATACTCATTACTCTCTTCCGAATAGTATTTACTCTGATCTCCGAATGGTGATGAACCAACGATAAGGATTAGGATGACAAGCAAGCAAGCAAAAAAATATAGGGTCCACCATTAATGTGGCACGATACGATGACACGGCAACCTTGTTGGTAGGACCAATGAGAAACCTCTGGATAATGTGCATGTTATGGGACGAGAAGGCATCAACTTTACGGAGAAAATGTGTGGCTATTTCAGATCAAAAGATATCAGTTACAAAATATGATATGTGTTATGTTCTTCTTTTTTGCATGTTCCATATATATATATATATATATATATATATATATATGAGTTATCTTATTCACACGAGAAAAGATCATATCGATGAGACTGTCACATATTGAATTTAAACCATTCCCAACAATCCTTTTTTAGCGGCCCTCTGGGACACATTCGATACAGATAAATAATTAGAGTGGCAAAACGAGAAGAATGCGTCGAACTCGTACATATGTTATCCTATTATTATAAAACATTCTCAGTTTTATTTAGTAAAGGAATAGATAAGAAAATTGTGATATTTTATATAACGAATCTAACACTGATTGATTTGGTCGGTCCATTGTAATCCATTGCAATTGTACACAGATTTTCGTTGGACGTTTATGGGGCCGATAGTTAAAAAATGGGCCTACTCATAAAGAAAAGTCACCAATGACAACCGAATCTAGTCTACTGTCGCATTTAATCTATATAGAGTTATAGATTAGTAGATACTTGTTTTGCTTTTCATCTTTGGATAAGGATGTTGCCTATGTGGATTAGATCAAATTATTACAATTTATTGTTATGTTTATTAATAATATATATGATAAAATGTACTAGTTGATTGGCGCAACTTGCAAAACACATTTTCATGATTTTGACAACCAGTAAGAGTTACACATTACATATCTGTATATACAATACATGTCTCTCCGATTAAGTGAGCATTAAAATGCTAAACCAAACTATTAAGGAATCATTGATGAAATTTGAGATAGTAAGATTCCGTGAAAGAGTAACATATTGTCCCACATACATCGCGTGAAGATATAGTCTTTGTGAATTAGACCAATTTCTATTATAACACGATTTCTGCATTTGACATATTTTGCAACTTAGTAACAGTTAAGAATCTGAGTTTCCAAAACAGATGGTGGTAAACTAATTCAAGAATAAAATCTGGTATACCTAATGAAAGAAGTTTTATGCTTGAAGCATAAAACTCAAAAGTGCAATGGAAAACGAGCTTCATAACTTCTTGGAAGTATTATTAGAAAAAATGGGTTTTGATAGAATGATGGAAAGATGAGTCATGGCTTGTGTGAGCTCAGTCTCGTTCTCAGTATTGCTCAATGGTAATTCTCATGGATTTATCAAACCTGAACGCGGGATTAGCCAAGGCGATTTTCTATTGCCATTTCTTTTTATCTTATGTGCTGAAGCTCTGGTTAGTTATCTCAATTTCCAGAAGCTGCAGTCCGTTTACATGGAGTTAAGCTATCTGAATCTTGTCTGGCGTTTCATCATTTTCTCTTCGCGGATGACAATTTGCTACTATGTAAAGCGAATGTAGAGGAGGCTACCGAAATTATGGACTGTATTAAGTTGTATGGAGATGCTTCAGGCCAACTAGTCAATCATCAGAAATCATCAGTTATTTTTGGTTCTTTAGTCTCAGAAGCAACAAAGGCTGAGATTAAAAATGTCTTTGGTATTGAAATTGAAGGTGGAGAAGGATCTTACTTGGGACTTCCTGAATGCTTTAGTGGTTCCATAAAAAAAGTTGCTCAGTTTCATCAAGGAAAAATTACAAGGTCATCTGCAGGCCTGGTTTGCTAAATCACTCTCTCAGGGTGGCAAAGAAATTTTGTTAAAATCGATAGCCCAGACTCTTCTTGTGTTTGCCATGTCTTGTTTCAAACTATCTAAGGATGTCTGTGAGAAGCTCACAAGTGTGATGATTGAGTTTTGGTGGAGTAGCGACAATAATAGAAAGAAGATCCCATGAGTGGCGTGGAAAAAGCTGTGTACAGATAAGTAACTAGGAGGCTTGGGTTTCAAAGATATTGAGAAGTTTAACCAAGCTCTTTTGGCTAAGCAGGCTTGGAGAATCTGAAAATTTCCAAACTCTCTGCTGGCTCGTATCCTCAAGCAGCGCTATTTCAGAAGAAATGAGTTTCTAGACGGTGGTATTGGCACTAGACCGTCGTATGCGTGAAGGAGCATGATGCATGGCCGAGAGTTACTGAAAGAAGGTTTGGTTAAGAAGCTAGGCGGTGGTAAGGATACTAAAGTTTGGCTGGATAATTGGCTTTTAGATACTGCTTCTAGACCCCCTCGCTATAGACAAGATGCAGTTGTTGACCTCAATTTGACGGTCCATGATCTCATTGACGAGCATTCCCATACCTGGAATATCGACGTGATCCGTCAAGTGATAGCAGAGGAAGACATTGACCTAGTTCTCAAAACAAAGTTTGCTCTATCCAGAACAGACTCGACTTTGGGGTCTCTCAACTAATGGACAATATGACTCAAGAAGTGGTTACAAATTCTTTGACGCCCTCAGTGCCATCAACTCATGTACTCCTACGATGCTTCCTCCACTGGAAAACAATTGTGGAATAAACTCTAGAAGTGTAAAACATCTCCCAAACTGCGGCACTTCTTGTGGCGGATTCTATCGGGGGCTCTAGCAGTGAAATCTCAACTCCGAACTAGGGGAATTCAGGTAAAAATGACGTGTCCCGTGTCAACAAGGCCCATAGACGATCTGCCATATACTATTTCACTGTTCGGTGGCCAAAGAGGTTTGGCAAGCTTCTAATCTCCCCTTATCTCCTGCAGGTTGGTCTCCCAACTCGGTATTCCTCAACATGCATTATTTGATATCATGCAGCCAAAAGCAGAGCATAGGTGAATTTATTCGCTTAGCCTTTCCTTGGTTGCTTTGGCAAATTTGGAAAGCACAAATTTTGTTTCGAATTTACAAACCATGTTGCCTCGAGAATTGTCTCCACGGCCATGGAGGAGGCAGTGGTTTTGTTAAAGCTTCAGGGACACCTTGGAGAATACTCTCTACCTCCATAAGCTGATCAGGTTTTTTTGAGTGTGTGGAAGCCTCCACCTCCGTCCTTTGTCAAATGTAATATCGGTTCATCATGGTCGGGTTCAGGGCTTATCGGTGGCGCTAGTTAGATTGTGAGAAATTCCAGTGGAAAAGCTATATTCCATAGTAGACGCTCCTTAGTGGCATTACCTCGGAAATTCAAGAAAAGCTCATGGCGATATCATGGGCTACGAGGGCGATGGCTGATTTAAAACTAAAAAATGCATGTTTGAATTCTCTTGATGAGTACTGCAGAAGCCCTGATGAACCCCTTGTTGATTCCTCCTCTCTACCATCTATGTTACGAAGTGTCTAGGGGTGTTCATATGCTCCCTAGAAGCAGCTTAAAAGTGGTCTATGTTGCAGGTAACGTTGCAGCTTTGAAAATTGCAATAAGCGTCACTAGGGATCACCGCCTCCATTCTTATGTGACAAGTAATGGACCTCGCTGGTTAGTTAATCTGTTAACTCAAGAGGTAGTTTCAAACCATTGAAACCATTATCCAATATGGTGTTTCGATGCTTTATCGTTACTAATTGTTTTGTTTCTCTTTGTTTTCTCCCACATGTTTAGGGAGTTCTTTTATTGAGGCTTACTGATTCTCATTTGTTTTTTTTTTCTCCGCAAGCTGAGCCTAGTGATACTCTATTTGAATTTTTCAATGAAAAAAAAACGAGCTTCATATATGGAAACTCATATAGAAAGCGAGAAAGTACTGAAGATCGATATTGGTCTATCCAGTTTTGTGGACTTGGGAGCCATGTTTCACATTCCATATAATAAACCATCAAAGTCAATGGCGATAAAGCCATGTTCGCATCATACAGCCTTATTGGGCCGAATTTGGTCTTTAAGTAAAAGGGTTTTACACATTGAGCCCTTATACCGAAACCAGGTCGGAGGGTTAATCGCTGATCGGAGACTTGTTATTTGTTAAAATCTCACATTCTCGACTTGGATTATTCATTTTTGTGTGGTCAAATTCCTAGTCCATGTATAAGATACTGATGGATTCTCTCAAAAGAATACGTTGCGTCCTTGGAAGTTGCTTTGGAAACATATCATTGTTTATTTTCATGAATTATCCATCTTTATTAATTTGTTAATGGTCACTTAGACATTTCATAACCATTACTAAAACACTTTAGTTCGTTGCTGGTTATATAGCTTATTGACTCATCAGCTTAGAAGTATAGTCCACGTCTACCGGACTCTTTCTTGGTAATGTAACGCTGAAGTAACATGCACTGTAAAAAGAATTTTCTTGTGTCTTCGACATGAAAATCATTGTTGTTTATTTTCTAGATTATGATCTGATAGCTAGGGGTACTACCCTAGAAGAGGGTGATAAGAATCGAATCCAAGATGCTTTTTAAGAGATCATATATTATTTTTCTACAGAGATTTTCATTTTGTTTGTTTTCCTCTTACAAGTATTGTCATCTATGTTTTGTCTTTCTCACTTTCACATACAACTACATCTCTCACTCACTCCTCAGTGAGTAGGGGTCATTGCTTATCTTGATTAGCATTTCGTTTTGTTTTTATCTCACTCACTTGCCTTTTCAGATAACATGTCTTTTCAGATGAGTACATGATTGCAATTCTCCATGTGAGAGACCTAAGACTTGTGTTTGGTGGTCCATGAATCTCCTCTATAGTGTAGTTTGTTACATAATTTGTCGACACCTACCCGAGGACCCTCCCTGTTTTACCTGTTCTTTTGCACAAGGTTAAAGTTATAAACATTGTCCTCGTTTTCAAATGACATTTTTTTACCATAGACCCACCTTTATGACATAAATCTAACTGTATACTTTCGGCTTTGTGTTTTCTTGTCCTGTAGCTGCAAACTCGGTTTGTGGCACAGGAGCCAGCATTGCCACTGAAGTAACAACGAGGGAGAGCTGATCAAATGCATGTTGGAAGAGGAAAAAAGTATGTGAATTAGTAGACCAGAAATCGATTATTCTAGCCAAGAATCAAGCGTTCAGACACTGCTTATGATCCTCCTCTAGCTAGGAGAATATCCTATCATCATACCTTCTCTCTGTAAAAGGAGATGCTTTCTCTGATTTTTTTTTTCTAATCAACAGTAAGGGGTTAGGAGATGAAATCAAGGCTACTTCGCTTTTCTCAGAAGGTTGGTTTTCACCGTCACAACTTTATGTGACTAAATTTCAGTTGTCCATCGTAAAGATTTTATCAATGCATTCAAATTTTGTTTTGAAAGTCGCTGTCATTTTATTATAAACTAGATTTTTGAACCGAGCGCGGTTTATATTTCTGTAATTATATTTTTTTATTTTTTCTATATAAATTAATTTTCTTAGTTTTTTTTTTCATTTTCTCGTTACCTGATCAAAATTTATTATGTTTTACAATAATCATGTTTCAAATAAAAAAAATTAAGCTTAAATTTTTNTTTTTTTTTTTTTGTTGAAATTTTAAATTGATTATCAACAAAAGAAAAAATACAGGAAACTAAAGTTTATGGTTTGCAAAAGAGAAACAATTAAATAGACTTGTGACTCAAGGTGGTGGAGGCCTACTAAGCCATCGCTGCATCATGGATGTGTAAAACTCTGGCTTCCTGTTTCGTAGCGAAGAGATTCGATTTCTGATAGTTTTATCGACAAACCGAACAATGTAGTTTGTACTCCTTGGTGCTTCATGATGACGCGTACTATTTCTTTCACGCCACAGAGTGTGGATCGTGGCCTGTAGAGCCAGTTTTAGGAGGCATGAGTCCACTTCCTTCCTGCGAGTAGAGAGAACAGATGCAATGGTGATAGACCAGTCAGGATTAACTCTGGAACCAAGTAAGAAGCCCACCAGATCAATCCAGACTGTAAAAGAGTAGGGGCATGCAAAAAATAGATGGTCTCTAGTTTCATCCGGTTCCCTGCAGAGAATGCACGGTTGTATACAGCCCCAAGCTCTACTGCGAGCTCCTGTTGATAGTCGATTTCTAAACGCCAGCCATGTTATAAAAGAGAAGCGAGGGATGGCTTGTGGAAACCAAACTGCTTTACTCCAATTGGCTGCAGGGAAATGAGGACGAATTTGGTTCCAGGTTGCTGAGCTAGAGAATACTGGCTTGTAGTCATCTTCCCCATGACGCCATAGACAACGATCATCAGCTGCAGTCTCCACCGGGGCCGGAA
>OVBX01002889.1:0-18498 GCA_900406325.1 Erucastrum elatum | reverse complement strand
GTCCAAAGACCTTCGGGTCCAAAGACCTTCGGGTCCAAAGACCTCAGGGTTCCATAGACCTAAGAGCCCACATAACCTCAAGGTTCCTTAGACCCAAGGGTCCAAAGAACCTCAAGGTTCCGCAACATCCGGGTCAAGAACCTCAAGGTTCGTAACGACCTCAAGATCTCGGATCTCTCAAGATCCAATGTTGCCATCACGGTCCAAAGCCTCCGGGTCCAAAATGATTCTAGGTTCCTTGGAACCTTCGGTCCATCGAAACCATTAGGCCTTTAAAGAATCTCTGGATTCGTAAAGATCACCTAAAAGAATCAAAGACCTTCGAGTCCGAAAAACCCTCGGGATCAAAGACTTAAAAAGTCCTGATACCAACTTCGGAAAATTACCAAAGGTCCTAGGATCCTAAGGTATTAAACCCTAAACTGTGGCTTCAAGACCCACAGGCTAACCAAGACCTCAAAGTTCAAGGGGCGAAACCCCTCGGGTTCAAAAGAAGGCCTCACGTCCCAGGTAAGGAACCTAAGGGTTCTAGATCCTAAGAACTTCCGAGTTCGAGGGTCCGAGAACCTAAGGGTTCGAACCAGGCTGGAACTCACTAGTTCCCAGCAACGATCTTACATCCCTAAACCTAAAACTCATGTTTTACAAACCGGATTACAAGATCTAATGCTTTGATATTTTCAGGTCCTCGATATAATCATTGACAGGACTCAGGTCCTAGACGATGACTCCCCACAAGGGTTATGGTCGGCCTTCGGCCCATAACCCCAACTGCAAATCAAAGATCAAACAGACCTCCGAACGGTGTCTACAAGAAAAGATGGGATAGAAGCAAAAAGCAATAAATATTATTATTAAGGGTTCTTATTCGGAAGGAAGAAAGCCACTAAAAATCCAAAAGAAAGATGACAACATAAAGCAAGAAAAGCATAAGTATTGCGAGTTGATCAGAGATGCGGCTCCCGACAAAAAGGAGGGAAAACACCAAGTCCACCATCATTGCTCTCCCAATTCCGGATGGGACCTCCAACAGGTCCCCATCGGCCGGATCCTCCAAACAGCCCACGTTGGCCGACACCCCTTGCCGACCACTCTCTCACAAGATCCCAGCGAGCTTGCTCCCGAGCCCTTTGCACGATAAGAGCCTGGTTAGAGATCACTTCCCGAAGCTGCCTCCGAAGAAAGAGGATCTCTTCATGCGGGGTAACGCGCCGACCTAAGCTAGGAAACATATTCCCCCTAGCATCCCTCGGAGCCAAAGAAGCCATTCTCGAAGGGATAGAAGGAGCAAAGGGCGAGGTTTTCTCCTCTGAGGCCTAGCCCTGCAATATTCTTTGTACACTGACAATATTGAAGCCGTAGGGATCCCGCCTGGAAAATCAAGACATCACCAAGTTACGACTATGGCAGAAAGAAAAAGTGAGAAAGAAATTCATTACCCCAAATACGGCTGTGACACAGCGATATCGGATGCATCAAAAACAGAATCCAGTGAAAGCGCCTAGGAATGCTTTGCGCCAATTTCGCCAAATTCTCACCAGCTTGGACAACTGGTCGAGCCACCTCTGACCCAAAATAAATCAGTAGACACGATACTCATATCTGGAAAGATAGAAACAACTTACCCACTGGACGCCAGAAGCAAGGATAGCTGGGAACACCGTCGACCTTCATGAACACATACCTCCTATCCCAGGAATCGTTCGTAGGGAAGCTACCACGAATACCCCGAGGAGGCTCATCCACTACAGGTTCTTCATCACGGGACCATATCTGGTAGAAGCCTTTCTTGCTCGACAAAGGAACAAAGGAGTAAGAGTATAGAACTTCAGACAATCCAAAAAGGATACTGTGAAGTTCTCCTAACACCTGGATAGCCATCAAAGTACGCCATGTAGCGGGCGTAAACTGCGAAGGGGAACATCCAAAGTATGATGCCACTTCCGCAATCAAAGAAGGGATTCTTGCTCTAAAACCGGCCTCTAAATAAGCCTCAAAGATTGCTATCTCGCCGCTTCCCCCGTCAGGAGCTCGTTCAAACTCTCCCGCACACCTGATCCCCATCGTATCGGGCAAGGAATACCTACGGCGGATCTCCATCAAGTCCTCTTTCTTGATGTCAGATTTCGGGCCGTCTTCGTCTCCGTTCAAGACATCAAAGAAGCAAAAGCGACGTGGGCGAGTAGGAGCCATAGGAACCCCTTCATCGTCTACTCCCGAGGCTACGCTAGGCGCTAGGACCGGAGAATCAAAAGGGTCACCAAACAAGCGACGAGGCCTGGCATGTCCCCCAACACCAGGGGCAGGGAACGATTTCGTGAAAGTCGGGTCGTTCGACATCTGCTTTGGTAAAGAAGATAGGGTAAAGTCTAAGTTCGTGCCATCTAAGGGCATCGGAGCATCCAAATATATATCCGGGACGACTTTCCATTTTTTGCTGCATAAATGAAAAGAGAAAAATGGGAAAGGCAAGAAAATTGGGAAGATGGTCATAAATCTTAGTTCGGAAAATTTCCAAAAAGAAGCAAAGTTGCCTCCGAGATATTCCGCCGACTTAGCACCTTCGCGATCAGGCCGCGATCCCTATTTTTCTTAAAGTCCATTCCGTCCAAACGATTATGTCCCAAACCTCATTTCGGGTTGCAACAAGATTACGGCCCTTCTCTTGCTTGAAGAAGTGATACCAAGGCCCGAGATCACACGTTATCCCTTGATTCCTACGAAGCGATCAAGGAATAAGGAGCAAACTGTTGAGGAAAAATATCCAAGGCTAAAGATTTCTCCAACCTCCGAAGGGGCCTCGACTTTCGGGCCCTCACTTGAGAGGGATCCAGGGTCCTTCCTCTGCTTAAAGATCCAATCTCTGCTGGGAAGCTCCAAGATTCAACATCTATCAATAGGTTCCAGGATCCAGTCCCCACGAAGAGGTATCAGGGCCTAGCCCCTACCGAGAAGAAACAGGGTCCGACCCCTCGCGACATTATGGAAGTTTTCCAGCTACGGGAAAACTTCTATTTTTCGGATATGGAAGAGTTCGCCCTACTTTAAACCGACATATATCAACTATAAAAGGGGAGCCCAAACCCTAGAACAAGGGATCGACATTCAGAGGCTTAGAGACTAGAGAGTTAGGCGATAGAACTAGGGTTTATACACCCATAACGTTGTAATCCCACATATACTTAATAATATACGTCTCTTTGCCTCGATTACTATTCTAAACACACATAAATTCATATCAATCCTCTAAGTCTTCTTGTGTTCCGTAGTACTTAAACGACCCTGCACAAAAATACCATAACAGTGGTAGCGGAGTAGATTGCGGTGAAGAGTCTGAAGACGATGATGAGATATGTATCGGTATATAATCTTCCCCACGGTGTGCTCGTCTCGGTGGCATCTGCAACAAAAGATCATGGTAAGTTTCTACCCAGTTCTATATATTTCTAAAAGAAGGAACAAACCAGCATATCCTAATTATCCTTGCGACACATTTTGACTCGAAAAGATATTTGAAACAAGTCCCATTCAAGCATCGTATAACAATGCTCTGATACCACCTTTGTGACACCCCTGATTGTAGATGACCGGAAATGACACAGTCAATGTTCCCCAATGGTCAACCCAAGGTTCTCGAAATATGTCTGATCACCTTAGATCAACAACCAAAGAACAAATATTTACCTATCAGATATCCCTCTAGGCATTTCAACCCGATAAAGCAATATTTGATAGTTAGTTCGTCCCGGACAAGGACTAATATCATATGAGAGCTCGTGGTTTATAAACATCTTTTACACATTATTTATTACTTGAAACATCTTACAAAGTGTTATAGTTTTATCCTACGGCCTATCGCCAAATAACGTTTTAAGTAAATATACATCAAAAGGTACGTTGCAAGGACAACAAAATACTACCGCTGGTTGGCCGTTCCTTCCGTCCAAAATTAGTGATCTCCCAACTAGTGGTTACCTGCACATGAAACAATGAGTCATGAGCAACTATTTTACTCAGTGAATCTAGAATTACAACACAAACAATAATAAATAAACCGAAAAACAAATGCATAAGCATGATCATCAAGTACTTGTACTATACTTAAATATATAACTTATCATTGTGAATTCTTATTTAAATAGCACTTCCACAATACCCGCCCGTCATCGTACTCATATAATACAATACATATACTAGACCTGAGAAACCACTAAGGCTAATCGAGCCTAGCGAGTTAGCATTACCATCATCCTCGAACGTCGTTATGAAAATTCGGGACTGCATCGTCATGCAGTACACAGTCTCCAGGGTGCTACCCCATCATCGTGTCTTCATGACTTTGTTCCATTCGCAGGATCAAGTCATGGTAATGCAGGAGTTTAGGGATAGTGAAATAATAATAAGACTTCACATGATTTTACTTCCATAATTATTCTAAATTAATACATAATTATTCCAAATTAGTACATAACTATTCCTCAAATAATCTTAGATTTATCCTTAATTAATCTCATCTTAATCCAAAATTAATTATTAATTAACCAAGGTTAAACTTTAATTAAACCAAGATTAATTCATGAATAAGATTAGTACTTGAGAACAAGTGCTAAGATTAGGATTAACCTCACTTTAACATTTTGATTATATCTTCATGTGTATGTGTTTACAATAAGTAAACACAACACCACTCTTATAATTTCAGAGACTTTACTAACTTATTCAACTATTCATGATCTATCTCAACATCTGTCTAGACTCACCCAAAGAGAAGTCTTGAAAATGGCTTGGACAAGACTTGAGCTCCACTTGAACAAAGCTGAATGGATTCAAAATCCNTGGATGAACTCAGATGGTTCTCCTCACCAAGGTAAGCTTGCGCAGAACTGATCAACAAGAAAGATCACGGTCTGATCATGATCTGAACTCAGCTAGGTCTAGGGTTTTATTTGAAAATCTCACCTTCTGATATTTCTCACAGCAACAAACTGATTAGGAGCTGAAGATCAAACCACCAGCAATTTTTCTTGATTTATTTTTTTTCTGAGTTTTCTCTGTTTTCTCTTCTTTTTTCTCTCTTAATTTTCTTTGAAAATTCTCTGGTTTTTCTGGTGTCCACATAACGTGGTAAGCAGGTAAAAAAAGAGACTTAAGTACTTCTGATGGTCTTTGGATGAGTGTGCAGCTGAAGAACCAAAGCAAGGGGCAGTGGAGACATCTGGCAACCTGCTTCATCATCTGCAGCACACTGTCCTTTCTTTCCCATGAAGCAGTCTCCAGCCAATCATAATTAATCAGAAAGAAGGAAGCAAGCACACAGGCAGTTTGTGATTTGCATGTGCCATTTACTACAGAAGCAAGCAAGCAGGAAGGTGCATGGCATGTGATGGGTTAGACACAGTAAGAAGCTGGTTGATCTTTATCAGACAGTTTTCAACTAATATATATTTTTTTAAACCAAAATTCTATTAATACATGAGGTTTATTACACTCCCTCTGGAGCTAAACTGCTGAAGGTTAAACAAGAGATCAGAGCCAAGATGAGGAAAGAGAAGAAGAAGGCTAGAGAGACGATTGCAACCAGAGTCTCTAAGCGGAAGAAGAAAGATGATTCTAGCGGGAGCGTTCCTTCTGGACCTCACTCGCCTTCGTTGTTGCAAAGCCAAGATGTTGTCAACCTCATGGTTCAAGCTCTCAGCCGGAAGGAGCTCGCTCGGGCCTGTAAACCCGATGAAACCCCCGAGACTGCTCCAGAGGGTTGGTTCTGTGTTCACGAGAAGTACATCTCCAAGTGTCACCTTAGATTCCCTCTCTCGACCCTTTTATTGGATCTTCTCGATCATTATCAACTAGCCCTCTCTCAACTCTGTCCTTCAGTCATCCGAGTGATAAATGGTTTAATCACTAGGTCCAGAGAGGAGGGCGTTACCGTTGGACTCACCGAACTCATGAGCCTCTTTTCGATAAAGGAGAGTGCTTCCAAGGAGGGTGGTACCGGAACCTACTACCTTCCTGGTCGCCCCAAGCTATGTACCTTTAGGTTCTCTGACAGTGATGATGATTTGAGGAAGAAGTACTTTTATGTAAAGGTTGATCCTTTGACGGTTCCCGTGGGTCGGGACCTTAGGGTCGCATGGTCCGATGCATCTGGTTAGAAATTTTAGGGATGTGTCTTTTTTCAATCTTTGTTAGCTATGACTTGCTAACTTCTTTTGACTATGTTTACAGAGATTGAGGATCCTCCGAAGCTTTCCACCAAGCTTACCAGAGCTCTGTTCCGCAAGTTGCAACAGAGTCCTTGCACTTGGGTAGCTTATACTACCTCTCGGATAGGTTCAGCCAGATTCTCGGATAACTACAACGCTTCCTTTCAGGATCCCATCCATGTCGAGGATCTTGAAAGTAAGTTTAAGTGTTTTTTTTTTAAGCTTCGTCCCTTAAGGTTTAGGTCTCTAAAGGCTTTCTGTTTTTCCAGTTTCAGAAGGTAACTCGGTGGTATCGATTTCAACCGGAGCTAGTGCTTCAGGAACTGAAAAGACTCAGCCAAGCGAGATGCCTCTCAAGCCATCGTTCCGTTCCAGAGTTATCCTTCCAGAGCAGTTAGCGCATCTCGTGGAGGAGACAAGAACCAAGGAGGATCGTTCCTCGATTCTGTGAAAGAGGTCCTGGATGATGGAGGTTCCAGACCTGTTGAGGAGGTTGCCCCCACCGAGCTGGCCGTTCAGGATGTTGCTCCCCTCCCTGAGGTTCCGATGCCGGAGGCTGATTTCCAGGCACCTAGGGGTGCTCCTGAGGTCGAACCCTCGAGAAACAAGAGACCCAAGACTGATCAAGCTGGAAGCTCTTCCCGGTCCTCTTCCTCGTCTTCCAGAGGAGGGACTGTTGGGTGGAGCTTTACCCACTCGAAACATGGGTCAGTCTTAGATGACCCTTGGGGTCTGGCCGCGATGATGAGGCACATGAAGAGGGTGGGATGCTCCCTCCCGGCGCTCAAAGATCTGACTAACAGGGATGAATACCTCGAGATAGCTCACTGTATGGGTCAGGTCCGTGATCTCGTTCTTTTTTTTCCTTTTCCTCTTTAGTGTTAGGAAATACTTATCTTTTCACCACTTTTGTAGTTGGCTGGATCTGTAAACATGGCTCAGCTAAAGTTTGAGAATGCTTTGCATGATGCCCCTAATGCTGGGGAGCTGGCTCAGATTACTGAGATGGTTAAGGCGACCAAGGCCGAGCTCGATCAAGCCCGGGCTCGAGTTTCTGAACTTGAAGCTGGGGTTAAAAGGCTGGGTTCTAAGTTGATGCTCAACAAGGGAAGATCGAGAGTCAAGAACTCGATATCCAAGTGAAGGGTAGAAGGATTAGCGAGTTGGATGCCGCTTGGAGGGTAGCTGAGCACCAGGTCTGGGACCTCATTACCACATCCCAAAATAGCCAGAGGAACAAGGAGGCTGAAGTTAAGTTGGCTGTTAGGGAAAGGAAGAAAGAAGTCGCCGAAGCTTACAACAAGATTTTGGTCTGTGTCAAAGAGAAGTTTGCCAAGAAGAAGGACGAGGTTACTTCTCTGATTTATGCCCAAGAGCTTCAAGCTAATACTGAGCTCTTGAAGGACATGCTGAACAATGAGATCCAAAGTGCTGAAGAAGAGTACAACCGCTTGATGGCTCTGTTGCCAGAAGCGACAACTACTTATGAGAAGGCTCAGGTCTCTGACTTCTCGGTCAGCAAGCTCCCTCTTCCCCAGTTGTCAGAGAGCTCAGGTACTTTCGAAATTAACATGTTTAATCCATCCTTTTCTGGAGAATACGGTTCTAATTTAGGTTTGGTGACTCCTAATTCAGCTCCAATCGAGGCGGCTCTAGGAGGCGACGACAAAGAGGTTGAGTAAGGAGTTCTTGCTGGCGATGGTGAACCGGTTCAGGAAGATAAGGAGGACTGAGAGCTGAGGCTCTTTTGAAGTTATGTTTTAATGTTTTTCAAGACTTCTGCCCAAGGGCTTTTATTTCGTTTAAGCTAGACCTAGGCATTTTACCCGCACCCGAAAACCGAACCGAAACCGACCCAAAAAATCCGGTTCGGATCGGATACGGGTACTGCCAGTTAACCCTATCGGGTCTCTATCGGGTCTCAACATAAAGGACCCGCGGGTCTACAACCCGTCCCGAACCGAACCCTATACCCGATCGGGTAAAAGTTGACCCGGTTAAAAACACAAACATTAACTAATTTAGGCCCAATTAAGAGAATGGGCCATGGATTATAGCATACCATCTGTGAGGAACAAAGTAGCCGAACGTGATGTATTTATAACAGTCATTTATGTCTTACAACGTTGCAAACTTACGATGTGGGATGTTTGCAATTCATGTTCATGTTTTTTTTTTCTTTCACTTTCTCGGTTTCTTTTACGAAAACACACAGATTGGGTAAAACACACAGATTAGGTGATGAAACTGATGAGTGATGATGACTCAAAGAATTAAGATACCGTTAGAATTGGTGGGCTGTGCAACCACCACCGTATATCTGCCACCGTTCGTTTGGTGAAGCCATTGTGTCTCCTATCCTATGCCGTCGTGAGTTATCATAACATAATCAGTGGAAGCGACAAGCCATTGATCTGTTAATTTTGCTTTTTCTCGTGTTGCAATGGAAAGAGAACGACAGAAAGGAAAAAAAATAACGAAAAGGATAAGAAACACATGAACACATGTTTGATGTTTCATTGTGGGCATTGGATATGATTTATGAACGGCCAGACTAAAATTATGATCCTTGTTTTCTATATTGACCAATTAGAAGCTACATTAGATTAAAATATATATAATATATTTACAATATATGCTTTAGTTTCAATAATTAATTTTAATGTTTAAAATTTAGGGTTTAGGGTTTGAGAATTAGGGGTTGGAGTTTAGATATATAAAATATATATATATATATATGAAGTTAAGTTCTAAAAGAAGTTTGTAAAATTAAAATGTTTAGTTGCTTGTATAACTAAGGATTGTAGATTAGATATAAAGTATTAGTTTGATATATATCATAATATAGTTAGATTTGTTTAAAATTAAAAAAAAAAAATGTTTTGTGATAGATTTTTGGATATATAAATAGTTTTAGTTTTTTTATATGCATTTTTAAGGTTGAACCCGAACCGAAACCGACCCGAAACCGAACCGAATCCAAACCGATAAATTTTAATTACCCGAATGGGTCCAACTATTTAAAACCCGACCCGACCCAGACCCGGCACGAACCGAACCGAGCCGGAACCGAGAATTTGAAATTACCCGATCGGGTCCTAAACTCCTAGACCCGAAAAACCCGGACCAGAAAAGACCTGACCCGAATCCGATCCGACTACCCGAATGCCCAGGCCTAGTTTAAGCTTTAACACTTAGTGCCTGAGGAGGCCTTTAAACCTTTATTCGTGTTTCAGACTTGTTGAATTTTGAATAGCCTAGGAAGGCTTTTAAACTCTTGCTTATGTTTAAGTCTTGGTTATTCCCGTTTTAAGTTTTATTAACTTAATCTTCTTTTGTTTAGACATAGCGATCATGAATCTTGATGAAACATGTGTCGTGATCGTTAGATCGGATTAGGATCTTGGTTCTTATTTGTGATAAGAGTTTAACTCAATATACTCAGTTATGAGGACCCTAAAAAGGAGTCTCCGATATTAGCTCGGGGAATTTAGGGACCTGAGTCCGATTTGAAGGGTTCTGGGACCTGAGTTTAGGTTCGTAGGAACCTGAGTTCGTTCGAAGGATTTCGAGACCTTCGGGTTTTATATTAGTTAATGGATGAAATCGAAGTATTTTAAGACCTTGTTGATTCTTTAGGATTTTAAGACCTTGTTGATTCTTTAGGATTTTAAGACCTTGAATTTGTTTGAGGGATTTTAAGACCTCCTAGGTGGTTAAGTATTTTTGATGCCTTAGGTTCAGGTTTATGGGACATGATTGTTTCGAAGGGTTTTAAGACCTTGATGGTTCCTAAGGAATTTAACACCTTAGGTTTGTTGAAATTTAAGTTTGTTTGAAGGATTTTAAGACCTTTGAGAATGTTAAGATGCTTGAGATCTTAGGTTCAGGTTTGTGGGGACCTGAACTCATTCGAAAGATTTTTAAGACCTTTGGTATTGATGAAGCTGAAATGTCGAAGACGATTGTTTTATTGATGACAAACTTTTTTTAAAAAAAATACATCATGCACATATAGTTGTACAATATCTGTATTGGGCTATGTGTTAAACATATGCCCCCTCTGCTTAGGTGAAGAGAATGCTGTAAATAGGTTGGGGCTGCACTCGTGATGGAGTTGCCTACGTACCCAGTCAAGGGATCAAGCCAAACGTAGTTCAGGGTATTTGGGTACCTAATGATAGTATCTTTTAAGGTTCGTGGCGTTCCACGATCGGATTTCAGGTATCCCGGTTCGCACCTTCTGGAGCTTGTAGACGCCAGGTCGTACTATGTGGATAATCTGGTATGGACCTTCCCAATTAGTTCCTAACTTCCCAACTCATGGCTCCTTGATTCCTTCGAACACCTTTCTAAGTACTAGGTCTCCTACAGCGAACTGTCGGGGCCTTACTTTGGAGTTATAATGTCGCGTCATCGCTTGTTGGTAATTTTGAATACGAAGCATGGCTTGGTCTCGTCTTTCCTCGATTAAGTCGAGGCTATCCATCAGGAGCTGGTTATTAGCTGTGGGGTTTGACGTGCAGAGTTCCCGGCGGAGGCTACTAGCGGTGGTTTCTGCTGGGACGACAGCTTCCATCCCGTAAGCTAAGGAGAAAGGGGTTTCTTCCGTAGCTTTTCGTGGGGTGGTTCGGCATGCCCACAGTACTTCGGATAATTTTTCGGACCAGAGTTCCTTCTGGGCTCCGAGGCGTTTCTTGAGGTTTGCTAATATTGATTTATCAGCAGCCTCTGTCTGGTCGTTTCCTTGGGGTCGTCGAGGTGTCGAAAAGGTGAGGCGGATGTTCCATTTGTCACAAAATTCTTTGAAGTCGTGAGATATGAATTGTCCTCCATTATCGGTTTAGTAAACAAAATGTTTGCTGGGCAACTCGGAAAAACCATGGAGGTCTACATTGACGATATGTTAGTCAAGTCCTTAATTGGAGAAGATCATATCTCCCATCTAAAGGAATGCTTCGACATCCTCAACAAGTACGACATGAAGCTCAATCCAGCTAAGTGTACCTTCAGAGTACCCTCCGGTGAGTTTCTCGGTTACCTCATGACCGAAAGAGGCATCGAAGCTAACCCGAAACAGATAGCGACATTCCTAGAAATGTCGTCACCAAAAACAATCAGAGAGGTACAAAGATTGACTGGACGAATCGCAGCATTAAACCGGTTCATATCCAGGTCCACTGATAAGTGCCTCCCGTTCTATAAACTTCTGAAAAATAATAAAAAGTTCATGTGGGACGAGAAGTGTGAGGAAGCCTTCAGACAACTGAACGCCTACCTCTCCGAACCTCCGAACCTATCCAAACCTGTGGTCGGAGAACCATTGTATATATACCTCGCCGTATCAGCTGCCGCAGTTAGCGGCGTGCTAGTACGAGAAGAAAAAAACGAACAAATGCCCGTCTATTACACTAGCAAGAGCCTAATAGACGCCGAAACGAGGTACCCTACTATGGAAAAACTAGCCCTAGCAGTTGTAACAGCTGCCAGGAAACTGCGACCTTATTTCCAGTCGCACTCAATCGTCGTGATGACCTCACAACCATTGCGAACAATTCTACATAGCCCAAGCCAGTCCAGACGGTTAGCTAAATGGGCTATAGAGCTCAGCGAGTATGACATCGAGTACAGACCTTGAGCAGCAGCAAAAGCACAGGTCCTTGCCGATTTCATCATCGAATTAGCATCCGAACATCTGGACCTAGAAACAGAAGCTCCAAAGTGGAGCATGTATGTCAATGGAGCCTCATCAAGGCAAGGTTCCGGCGTTGGTTTGAGACTAACCTCCTCAGCTGGAGAGACCATCGAACAATCTTATAGGCTCGGATTTAGCGCTTCCAACAACGAAGCGGAGTATGAAGCATTAATCACTGGCTTAAAACTTGCTCTAAGCCTCAGAATTCGAGAGCTAAACGCTTATAGTGACTCGCAGCTAGTAGCTAGCCAGTTCCACGGAGAATACGAAACAAGGGACGAAATAATGGGGGCATATCTCGAAGTTGTCCTGAACCTCACTAAGCAGTTTGACAAATTCGAGCTAACGAGGATCCCGCGAGGAGAGAACTCCTCAGCAGATGCATTGACTGCCTTAGCCTCCACATCGGACCCTCTTGTAAAATGCATTATACCCGTGTTGGGAATCGAAAAGCCAAGTATCGACATAGCTACTAAAGCTGAGATAAATAGCAAACCACAAGCAGAGACAGAAGATAACTACCCTCCGACGGTAGCTACCTAAGTTCTCACAACATTCTGGTTCCCGAAAGCCAAAATACGCAGCTTTAAAAAAGTATATCTTCGAGAACGCAAACCAAAACCCGGAGAACGATGACAAAAACGAAGGTATTCTCCGAAGTTCAGATTCCCTGGAACCTAATTCTACGAATACCTCTGGGGGCACCATCCAGACCTCCGATTCACTGGTCTACAGAGTCAAAACCAGAAATTGTTCCGCTCTTGAAAACTCACCTGGGGGCACTATCCAGACCCCAGAAGACAACGAGGAAATTGGAGATATTCCTCAGAATCTAGACCCCTTGGAGACTAATCCCACGAATATCTCCGGGGGCACCACAACACCAGGTCCCGAACAGGAACCTCCCTCGTCTCTTCATAACAAAGTCACAGGAAGAGAGGACTGGAGAATACCGATCATGCAATACATTTTAGAGGGAGCAACTCCACCCAATAAATGGGAGGCTCGAAAACTCAAAGCATTAAGCGCAAGATATTGCATAATCAACTCAGTCCTCCACAAACGAAGCATTTTCGGACCATACCTAAAATGTGTCCACGGGCTCGTTGCTATGAAACTCATGAAGGAAATGCACGACGGCTCTTGTGGAAACCACTCTGGCGGCAGAGCCCTAGGCATCCGAATCAAGAGACAAGGCTATTTCTAGCCGACCATTATCGCAGACTACGAGGCCTACTCCGCCTCATGCGATAAATGCCAAAGGCATGCACCGATTATACACCAACCTGCGGAGAAGCTATCCAACATATCTTCTCCCTACCCATTTATGAAGTGTTCCATGGATATCGTAGGAGCACTGGTAGCCTCAGGAAAAGGAAAAAAGAAGCTACGCTTCCTCATAGTCCTAACTGACTATTTCACGAAATGGATCGAAGCTGAAGCTTTCCAACAAGTAACCAGATTCGAAGTAGAAGGATTTGTGTGGAAAAACATCGTATGTAGACATGGCGTCCCATACGAAATTGCTTCGGATCTGGATAAGAGAAGGTCGATCTCAGGATATATTTTCAAGGCTGGTGGGAATACAATCAGCTGGAGATCGAGTCTACAAAGTGTAGTGGCTCTGTCAACAACTGAAGCAGAGTATATGGCACTGGTTGAAGCTGTCAAGGAAGAAATATGGTTAAGGGGCTTAACGGAGGAGCTTGGATTCAAGCAAGACACGGTGGAGATATCGTGTGACTCTCAAAGTGCATTGTGTCTAGCCAAGAACAATGTGTATCATGAGAGGACTAAGCACATCAGCAGAAAGATGCACTTCATCAGAGATATCATCGCTCAAGGTGATGTAAGTGTGAAGAAGATATGTACTTCTTGGAATCCTGCTGATATAATAACCAAGGTTGTTCCAGTTAAGAAGTTCGAGTGATGTCCGAACACTAAGGAGCATTCGGCATCGCCTGGCAAAGCACGAGTTTGCTTAACCTAAGTAGTGGATCATGTTTGACATCATCAATATGGAGTTTGTTGGGATTCATGACTACATCAGAGACTACATCAACGAATCCTTCAGGGACTACGTCAGGAGTTGGTGATGGAAATCAAACAAGATTGCATAACTTAAACCAAGACAAGGACGTCATATTAGGAAAAGGAAATGTCACTTTTATGGAGATATGGAAGTTGATAGGTTCATGGAAATATCACTTTCATTGAGTTGTGGAAGTTACAAGTATTTTTGGAATATTTTCTAATAGGTTTATGGAAAGGGGCAAATGCTCTAATCCAACTAGGTTAATGTAATAAACTCCTACTATATAAGAGGAGCTCGTGTGTATTCTCCTTGTAACCGAGAAAAGACTAAGCTTGTGTTGTTAAGCTTTGGTTGTGTGTGAGAGTGAGAGGTGCTATATCTTTGTACTTGAGATTATAGTGAATTGCCTCATTGCCAGGCTCCAGGGACGTAGCCACATTTAGGTGAACCCTGGGATATCAATTTTTCGTGTCTATCTTCTATACTTTTCGTGTTCTTCTTTTGTTCTCCATTACTCTTTAAACTTTCATACTTTCTAACTTACTTCAGCGAGTGCGTCAGAGAGTGTCTCAGCGAGTTTGTGGGGTGTTATTTCAACAGCACATAGTTCCCTCAACGAGTCTTGAGGCGTCTGACTGCCCACTTGTTCTCAGGGAATTCCACTTTTTCGATATAGAGCAGGATTTCGGTTCTTCAGTTGACGTGTGGTTCCTCGTCATCTGGTGGTTTGTCTTGAGCTTCGTCATCGTCTTCTTGGTTCGTCATCTGATGGCTTATCAAACATAAGTTCGGCGAGGTTTCATGCTTGGAGTGTTGATTCTCTCTACTGGGATCACACATAGTTGCATCAGGGTTGAGGTTGAGGCTAAAGTTGCTAAAGCGTTGTCTGAGACTAGGGATTAAGGCTTTGTATTTTGTTCCATTTTTTTATGTCGGAAAGCGTGGCGAAAATGATTATTCTAGAATTTCCGTATTCGGGGATTTTATGCGCATGTTGATTCCGCTTCTATGTCGTGAAGATGACCTGTCGACATAAAATGTTAAAGAGGTGTGTATGTTTCTCTTGAACATTTCTCCCTAAGAAAATTTAATTTCATACTTATGGTTGTGCGTAGAATCAGTCATTATTACTATTATTATTGTTATTATTATTATTGTTATCATTATTATTATTATTATTTATTTATTTTTTAGTTAACCTCAGTGTCCGGTGATCGAGGTAACTATTCTAGGCATGGACATTCGGGGTCTCAATCGGGTTTCGGTTATATCAATTTGGGTTTTGGTTTTTCGGATTCATCAAAATCAACCCCATTCGGATTATATGAAAGTCTGTTCGGGACCGGTTCAGGTTTTATCTGATTCGATTCAGGGTTAGTAAATCTTAAAAAGCCGGTATAACTCATTGTACTTTTGGGTTCGGGTCCGATTCTGTTCTTCAATCTAAAAATACTTGATTAGTACATATTTTGTATCCAAAACATAAGTAAAATCGGTTCTTTGGATTTAAAATATATGATTTGTACCTATTTTAATAACCAAGACATAAGTAAAATCGATTCAAAAATAATAAAAAACATCAAACATGATCATTCAAAATCAAACGAAAGATAAAAAAAAAGTTACTGGTAGAAAGAAAATCAAATAAATGAAAGTATAAAACAAAAATTAAGTTCTAATAAAATGAGAAACATATTTTTTTAAAAAATAAAACCAAAATCTAAAACCTTAAGCTTCAATCGCTACGTTTAACTATCAACCTTTATGTAATATATAATTATTTTAGAAGTTCAATAATATCTTAAAGTAATTTCGACAGATATTAGAAATTAAGATCATGTTTGATAGAAGTTATTTTTGTGATTTTAAATGTTTCGAATTCTATCGGATATTCATTTAGGTCTGGGTTCGGTTCAGATAATACTCATCACCCATCATGCTATAAAACAAGATCTATTCGATATTTCTATTCGGATTGATTAGGATTCATTTTTATCGGATCGGATTCGATCTGGATTTTTGGATTTGGTTTATTTGCCCAGCCCTAAACTATTCTATGGGCGCCAAAATGCTATATTAAATTATCTGATAGCCCAAAAATGTTACTAACCTAAGATCCGTTGGTTGAATCAGTCATTATTATTAACCACATTTGAGAAGAGCAGAACTCAAGAATGTCCACATCCGGATAAACACGAGAAGCTGTGGCGACTTTGGTCTGAAGCTCGCTACCAACCACCGCTAGAAAACTAGAGATTGCTCTGTTTCCATAAAAGCAATAACTCCCCTTTCCACTTTTATACAGCATTTTTGTTGGATAAAAAATTGGAAGAATGTTGCTCAAAAAAGAAAATTTGGAAGAATAAAAATAAATAAAAATTGTGTGTGATGGTCATTAATACAACAGAAACAAAGAAAAATGAGAAGGCATTTGGGTGGTGTACATATACCAAACGTGGTTCGTGTGAAAGTGCATTAAAGGCAAGAAAGTGAGTGCTAGTTTTATTTATATCGGCAGTACTAGTTTTACATTTTTTGTATATAATAAATATTTAAATTTTTAAAAGTTATTTAGAAACTTTGATGGGCTAAAAATCTTGAATTTGAGAAAAAAATTAATTTATTAAATCAATTATTTTTATAATTAGGTATTTAACTTTTGATGAAACTAATTTATGTCTTTCCTAGTTTTATTATATTTATAGATATATAAATTACCTAATAAAACTAAAGTTTTATTTTGAAATGTCAAACAAAAATATAAAAATAATAATTTTCAATATATGATTCTTTTGAACTGAACTTTTCAATATATGTTACAAAGATTTATTTACTGTTGTATTATATTCTAATCAACAAATGTTTGAATTGGGATTTTAGATGTTTAATATATTTTAACGTTATGATTTTTATATAAGGAAAACATATATGCATTTTCAGAAGGAAAATACAAAAACTTAGAACTGAAATATGATTTATATGAGGAAAATTTGCAAAAATAGTCTAAAATTGATTTGATTGCATAAGTATATCTTAAATTAACTCAAATGCAAAAGTAACCAAAAATGTTAGTTAAATTACAACTAGCTTCTTATGACTAAACAAAAAAATTGTACATATTTTTACGAATATAAATCTGTGAAGTCTTGTGTGGTTAGTGAAAGGCTTCCATGAGAAGACTTCCAAGAAATCTTCTCATAGAAGACTTTCCGAGAAGTCGTATCATAAATTAAATTTTAAAAGTAATTTATAAGTTTTATAAAAAATATTTTGATGGAAAAAAATCGAAATCAAGTAATTATTAACATTTCTAAATCATGTAAAATTAAATTTATAGTATTTTAAGCTGTTTTCAACATAAAAGAATGAATATAAGTTATAAGCCATGATTGTCTTTGGTTTAGGATTTGGTAACATATTCTTTAGTATTGTTTGTATTTTAGGGTTTAGAATCTTATTTTTAAAAAGAAAAATAATTTTGACATATATATGTTTGGTTTTGTATATATTAAACACATGATAAGTTGATCTTATGTTTAATGAAGTTTTTGTTGCAGTTTAGTTAATTATTTGACTTTAGGATTTAGAAAACTTCTTGAAAAATCTTCTAACATATAATGCATTAGAACACTTTTTGAGAAATCTTCTCGGAGAAATAGTAAATTTGAAGTTTAGAAGACTCTTGGAAAGTCTCCTAATGTACTTTATGCTAGAATGCTTCCTAAGAAATCTTCTGAGCTGAAAATATTTAACGTAAATGAAAATTTTCTCTGTTTATATAAAAGAAATTTACATACTGTATTCTTTATTTTCCTCTCAAATTGCCGCAACAAAAATATAATGTTTTTCACTCTTAAGTTCTTCAACTTCTCTCTAATCTATTTGAACTTGAAAACACCAAATTTCTATCAATCTCTCTTTTTTTTCTCATTACTTTTTCACTAATTTATCTTGTTTTTGTAGATTTTATATTACATAGTTCTCATCCTCCACTTATTTAAGGTAAATCTATAAGTTTTGGACATGTATTTTTGTTTATGTTAGATTCAAAAGTTATAGTTCCAACCTAATATGATTGTTTTATTTATTATTTAAGCATGATAATTTTATTTTTGATGGTTTTCTTTATTTTGAAGTTTTATAGTTTTTTAAAAAATATGAAAGTTTTCACATCTTAGTCAGAATTCAGACTTCATTAGCAGACTTCTCCAGAAATCTAGAAATTTTCTTCTGAAATCTTGTGAGATGAATAGTAAGTATAGGATTTAAAATTCTTCAGAAGTCTTGTAGTGCATTTAATGCTAGAAAATTTCCCCAAAATTTTTCTGAGCCAAAAATATTTAATCTAATTGGAGTTTTGGTTTCTTCTATAATTTTTTTATACATTTTATCTCTTCCTCTTAAATGGCTGGAACAAGATTTAATTTTTCTTACCCTAAAACTCTCTCTCTCTCTCTCTCTCTCTCTCTCTAAAAGTATTAGACCACATAATTTGATATTCTTAAAGTTACTTAATCCTTTTGATAGTTAAAAACATATCTTGAAGTTACTTAACACTTTTGAAA
>OVBX01002888.1:0-18501 GCA_900406325.1 Erucastrum elatum | reverse complement strand
TTAGAAATTATATTAGTTAGATATATATTAGTCCGCACAAGTGTGCGGGCCACCATCTAGTCTAATACTATAAAGAAGAGTTTACTCTCTCCAGATTGAGCCACGTCATCAATTCAACTCTTTTCGCTGCAACATGTGTCACGTTCAACAAAACACCGCGTTTCATTTATTTATGTGTCCAATGCATGTGGGCTTTAGTGTATATTCAGGCTTTGTGTTCGGCTTAATGAAACTCAATCTGAATAAAGAGTTATGAAACGCGTCGTTCTGATTTAGGGTTGGACATCTCTCCTATTCCAGAGCTAATCTCAACCTAAGATTTTCACGGCGTTCTTTTATCTTCCCAACAATTCGAGAAGCTACCAGTTACAGATTCGTCTCCTTAAATCCACCACCCACGATCTATCTTGAATGCACTCTTCACTTATGCAAGGCTGTGTAATTGCGGCTATAAAAAGGTAAGCTTTTCTACTATGAAACTATCTCTTCATTCAGTAAATAACATAAAATTAATGATGCTAATTGACGGTAAGTGTTGTGTCAAAATGTAAATTTTATGTCATGTTGTTGAAATCTTACAAGAGATTATATTCCAATTTATTTTGCTGTAAATATTTTTCTAACCTACATAAATAAAATTTTAAAAACTAAAATGACTAAAATGAAAATTTCTTTACAACAAAGTTTTAATAATAAAAATACACAGAAATGCTTAAACTAAATACATAGGTTATGCTATAAATAAATTTAAAATTTCTGCAAACCGTATAATTTTTTTTAGTATTTCGATAATTAAAATACAAATAATACCAATTTCTACCAACGGATCCTCCAAATCTTGACAACAAAAACATCTTGGTAGCATCTCGAAAGGAACATAGAAACCAGTATGATTTTTCCCCAGAGTATAAAATCCTATGCATAAGAGTTAAGACTAGCAAGAAATGGTATAGAAATATTCATATTTGTTCATAACAAACACTAGAGTTTATTTTACTAAAATTGTGTATCACCCAGCAATAAACTTAAGAAATGAGACTAATAAATACAAGGAACAACATTCTCAATCCATAACACCATTTCTAACCAACTGGATGGCAAATATTTTGATTGCCAGTTTCTCACCAAAATTGAAATTATTTTTTTGTTGGAAAATTATGCAAAAGCCTTACGGCTGCCGAGAACCTCATAGGAATCATATATATTAGTTTTTTTTTGCTAAAATTTGGTGCAAGAGTCATATACATTAGTTTCTAGATACAAATTATTCAACTGATAATGACATAACAACTCAATCATGATGATACCATAGAAGCAAAGTTCAAAACAAAAATTACTTACAACAAACTAACCAAAAACTTAAATTAATAAAATAGTATATCTTATACTCATTTTTTTGCATATATAAACCTAAAAAAATCGCAAAATCATACTAAAATTAAAAATCTAAATCACAGGTAAATTGTATTTCGTCCGTACGGCGAGCCGACCCTAGTAAAAATAAAAAAACTAGTTAAACTGATTAGACTGGTTTGACCAGCCAACCAGTAACTACATTGATTCAGTATCCGATCGAATTTCAAAACATTGAGAAAACTCAAGGAAAAGAGTAAAACACTGACCTTTTCAAATTATGTTGGCAAGTCTTAAAATGACGTTGACGTTTACTAACACTATACAACCTAAACATGTGTTTGCCACGAGATTGATTTTGTTTTAATTTGTTACAGCCTTTTTCTATAAGTTCTAAACTCCAAATAAACTGATACAATTGTTGAATCATCACAGTAAAATTAGATATGGGCAACTTATCCGATCCAAAATTTAAGGTATCAAACCAAATCGGATGTGACATAAATGTCCATACTGAATCCGTTGTTTTACATTTTCTGGATATAATATAACCAATCCATATACAAAAAGTATTAAACCGAATCCGATTTGAAAACCATATAAACAGTACCAATTTTTCTAGTTTAAAATACTTAATATCTAAAATATCTTATCTGAACCACATCTGTAATCTGAATGTCCAACCGTATTAATTATATGGTATGTGAACCATTAAGTAGAAATGCAATATTGATCCCAAATAAAAAAATATCATTTAAGTATTTAATTACAAATTGATATAATGATATTTAATTTAAAAAGAAAAGTTCACTAAACCATATTTTTAAGTCAGAAATTTAATTTTTAAATTATATATCAAATATTTTATTCAAATTTATGTAATTTCAAACAATAATAGTTCATTATTGTTATATTAGTTTTTGGAAGACGACCATTGTTAAATTTTGACTTTTCATGTCTGCTTTTTTTCAGGTATTCTAGTTTCACGCGACTAATAATTTTCTTAGCAACTAATAAAATTTACACCAAACTATATTTTAATGTTCCTTTAAATCAATCAAAATAAAACAAAATCTTTGGCACTCTGTTTCATTCTCCTTTCTATCTCTCATCTCTTTACTTATTGTTCCATTCTCCAAGAATCACTTCAAGATTAGTTCTTGACTTCATAAAAGACATGTCATCTTTATTCCTTCAAAAGTCACGGCTCCTAACATGTATATATTGTGGATGCATATTGTTACATTGATAAAGGCCCACAAAAAAAAAACTGGATGAAACATTCGTCTCAAGCCCGCAAAATTTTTGAAAATTTTTATATTGATAAAAGCCCACAAAAAAAAAATTTAGGCTCCCAAATTCACAAAAAATTTTTTTTTGCATTAACATATTTTCAGACCCCAAAATCTCAGGGCCGACTCTGCACTTGGCTGCAAAAATTATCCTTGTTTTCCTTGTGCATTTGTCAAAAATGGGGACGTCTCAAATCTTCCAGGGAGACACTGGTGCATCCTCATCATCTCAGCCTCCTCCAGAAGCGGCTATTTCTAACGCTGGTGATGCAGTAATCCCTTTGCAGCCACCCCTATCTTTCAATAATCACATTCATACTTTGTCATGTTTGGTGATTCTAAAACTGTTTGCTCATGTTATTTTCTTTGCTTATGTATCAAAACTTCATGATGCTCAAACTTCCTGGTGTATCATCGTCATCACAAGTTCCACCAGAAGCTAGCAATGCTGGTGATGTAGTACTCAATTTTAAAGCAGATGTTAAGCAAGAGGACCAAATGCTCACGAAGCAAGACCAGAGTATCACTAAGCAAGACCAGTGTGAAACCCGCTGAGGGTGGTGGTGAAGAATTTGCTGGTATGATAGTGTATGCTTGTGGGTGCTGCAAGAAAAGAAGGACATAATTGAAGAACATGTCCAAGTAAACGAGTTTCACATTAGTGATTCTTGATCAGAGCAAGAAGGGTCTTGATCATGTATTTATCGTTGGTTAGACTTGGTTTCAAACAATAAATTGTTGAATCTGTCTTTGTTTTTTCTCTCATATTCTAGAAAGTAATATTCATATATATACATGAACAATTTAATTACCTATGTCGACATAAAGTTTATAAATGATAACACCTAATATTATAACAATAAGGAGGATTGAGTTAAGAAAATAAAGGATTATATACTGACCTTTGACACTTTAACTCTTTCTATTTGAAAATATACATTGAAGAAGTTTCTTGTTTTGTTTTATAATTCTTGTATCTTTTTAAAAAATATATATAAAAGTGGAGTGAAGATGTTCTTGGAATTCTGTAATTCATCTACAGGTGTTGTTTATTCTTACCTTCAGGACCATCTAACAGCACGTGCAAGTAGAGCGGTCGAACATGAATCAAATTGAAATATAAAAGAAAAATTAAAAATTTTGGAAAAAAATAAATAAGTTATGATGTAAAACTTTAAACTAGTAGACATAATTTTTTTTTAAAAAAGATGTCAAATATATATAAATAATTCTATAAATTTTTAAAACAACTCCACTACAAAATTAAATACACCATTAATTTTTTTTGAACACAGTCCATATACAATTCGTGACGGCCCTGTTACCATTACTATTATTAGCATGCTACATGTTACATGTAGTATGAACAAAAAAAAATGTAATCAAAAGACAGAACACAGAAGTAAATAGTCTTTGATCAACGTGTCGGGATGGGCAATACTTTACGCACTAAAAATAACTAACAAATTTTCTGGAAAAGAGAAACTAAGCAGGCAAATATTGACCATGATGATAATTTCAACATATTCAACAACTACCAAACACGTATACGCGTCTTCACGTAGCTTGCGTTAAATGGCCCCTTGAAAACCTCTCTTTGTCCTTATAAATATAACTCTCTTCTTTGTGACTTTCTGAACCATACAATCACAAAAATCAAAAGGGTTGTCAATACTCATTTTAAGACAAACGTGTTTCAATTTATCGACCAAGAAAAAGAAGAAGAAAAAAAGGGGTGACCTGAGTTTTTCAACACAACACAAAGAATGGCCGGAGTTTTGAACAAGGTGACATGTATGTTTTTGGTTTTAGCTGCGGTTGTTTTCGCTGAGGACTATGATGTTGGTGATGATACCGAATGGGCGAGACCTAGCGATCCCAAGTTCTATGATACATGGGCTGCTGGTAAAACGTTCCGTGTAGGTGACGAGCTTGGTGAGTTTGCTTTTCTCTTTTTGTTGAATAGATTTCACTTTCCACCGACTGATATTGATAGTTCATACTTTATTATACGAAAGACATAGGTCTTTCTTTATTTTGAAACACATAAGGATAGAGGTGGACAGAATATCCGCAAATTTTGATTCGATATGTTATTCGCTTCGATCTGGTTCAAATAATCCGGATATCCGTAATTTTACAAATCAAAGCAAATATTAAAATTTAATATCCCTTAAAAACGAAGCAAATCACAAATATTAAAATTTTGGGAAGCGGATATCCGATCCGATCCGACAATATATAAATACATGTATATCTTGATTATATTTAAAATTCTATATGTATAAAATTATATAATTACTATTCTGACATATGATTTGAATTTTTTTATTCCAATTGTTACTTATATAAAAGTAGTACATAAAAGAAAAAAAAACATTTCATGATAATTATAATTTTTATTTTAAGTTTTGTGTTATTATAATTGTTAACTAAGTTTAAATTTTTTACAAAATATGTAGATTTACTAATTCTTTTATTTTTTATCTTATATATCATGTAAAAATATATTATACAAAATAAATCTGCATCGAAATTTTAAGATTATTTGTATTAATCAAAACATAAGAGGTATCCGTAAGTATTCGTAAATATCCGCAAATATCTAATTATTTTTCGGATATCCGTTTTTCCGAATATCTATATTTCTCCGAAGCAAATCAAATACAAAAATTAGATATCCGTAACGTACGAAGCAAATCACAAATACATTCAAAAACTCAGATATCCAATCCGTGCCCAACTATCTAATGGATAATGTCATGATTAAAAACTCAAATACATAAGGCATAGGTCATGCAGAAGAAAAATTTGTTACAACTATCTAATGGATAATGTCACGATATTTTATTTAGTTTTATTTCAACTAAACATTGCCTTTAGAAAAAATCACTATGGGACTATGCTATTTAGGAAGTTCATCAACAGTGTTATAAAAATTGGTGTATCTTAAACATCCAACCAGACTCAATATTGCGTTTAGAAAAATGATTATGGAACTATGCTATTTAGGAAGTTCATCAACAATGTTTAAAAAATTGTAGTATCTTAAACATCCATCTAGTCACTAAACTGGACGTGAATTGGATGGAAACGGTTTTTCCAAATCAATTTTTTTTATATTATAAAATCGGTTTAGATAGCGCCTAGCTAAGCATCCGTCTCGTATACACTTATTCAATATAAAACATTTAAGTGTCGCTTAGTAATTTTTGAACGTCAGATTTCGAGAGTATCTACTTCTAGTTTAGTTCATCAACTTTTCTTCGTCTGTAGACCATCTTTTTCTTTCCAGAAATCATAGGATAATTCAACTAGGACATCAATCAACATTGAAAAGGATAATTCGTCATTTTTAATTGCTAAATTAATAACATGTTTGGTGTATTACTATCACAGAATTTGATTTCACCGCTGGGAGACATGATGTGGCTGTTGTAACAAAAGATGCATATGAGAACTGCGTGAAAGAGAAACCCCTCAGCGTCATGATGGCTCCTCCAGTGAAAATTATGCTAAACACCACGGGACCACAATACTACATCTGCACCTTCGGTGACCATTGTCGCTTTGGTCAAAAACTTGCCATCAACGTAGTTGGTGCTGGTGGTGCTACCACCCCAGCTGCTGGAGGAACCACTCCCACCACCCCAGGAGCCGGGACCACAACTACTACTACTACACCTACGGCTGGAAGTGCCGCTTCTACATTAGGTGGTGCCTCTTTTTTGGTCGCCTTTGTTTCTGCTGTTGTTGCTCTCTTTTGAGTTAGATTCACTCGATCGGAACACTGGGAATGTGTTTGTTTCAGCTTGGTATACGTACGTAGTTTGACAATCATGCATTTTCTTTATGGGAATAAAACTAGTCTTCAGGGCATTGTAGGGACATATGATAACTAGGTTATAAATTTTGACTGATTTCCAACATCGTTGATATATCGATAATATATCATATTTCATGGAAACGTGTGTCATCTTCTTGCATGATCCAGTATATTCAGTGTTTTCTTGTATGATATAAACAACTTTGCCTTCTAAATATATCAATCACTCACGAATCTGAAACATTAACCGATTGTGAACCCAAGTTTTTTTTTGTCAAACATTGTGAACCCAAAGTTAATTTATAAAATTTATTGAAAATATATACACGATCTACGTTTTCACTACCAATATGGCTCTCTCTCGCGAATCTCTCATGAATATTAACAGCAAGATATTTTCTAATATATATATGATTTTAATGATATCTAATAAAAGCTTAAACTTTGATTATATAAACGTCTTAGGCGTTATACGTACGCCCGATTGTTCTTTGGTTAGCGCGAATATCACATAAACTGTCTATTACAAACGAAGTAGTACTTTACCTACTACGTAAGACCCAGGGCCATCTGTTAGCACATCCAAATGGTGCGGTCGAACATGATACAAAATTTTTGACGATTCATAATTTTTTTTGATTTAGTAATAATTATAAATTTAAACTTATATCGACCTTAAATCTTTTGGATTATAACTATATTTGAATTTAATATTCGTATTTATAACCAATAGATATAAATTAAAATTCTTTATTTGTTTATATAATCAACTAAAATGCAATAAATTAAGAAGTAATTAATATTTATAACAATTATATATTTTGGAAAGTAAGAAATAGTTGTTGATGTGTGTTTGAATATTCAATGGCAGTGTAGAAAGTTTATATATTCTAATTTGATTATGTTTAAAAAACAATGATCAATTAGCGATTATAAATAAGGAGAACAAAATATATTTTCTTCACCACATTCTTAATAAAAAAATAGCCTATAATTTATGTCGACAAGAAAAAAAAGTGTTTTGTCTAGTCAAGATCTTGGTTTTAAAAAGCGACCGCTTTGGTCGCCATGGCGCATGGCGAGGTGAAGCGATAGTCTCATCGCTTCAATACTCTATGGCCAAGCGACATACACATGGCGGTCGCTATTCACCGCTTTTATGCTGTTTCGAATGCGCTTGTAGCGACGATATGTTGATATTACACAAACTAGTTTGGTTTGTGTAAACCTGGTCTATCAAACCTACTTTGGTTTAGTAAATCATATATCCCGTGATCATGATATACTCCTCTCTCACTTTTAACTCTTCCTAAATATTCTGTGATCATACTTTTTTCTTCCGCATTTAAGTTTTATTATGGCTGAGAGAGGATGAGTTTATGACTTCGGTTTGAGTATGTGTTAAGAGTATTATGATCATAAATCTCAATCTGAGTTTTAGTATTTTCGGACTTGGTGTTTTGATTTGGTATTTTGAGTTGTTGATTTGCTATTAAGACAGGTGTTTTGCTGGTGTTTTTTTATTCTGGTATTGCTATTTGGGATTCAACTATAGTGGACTTGGTGTTTTGGTTTTAAACATACCTATTTTCATTAACATAAAATGAGAGTATTATATAATTGTTTTGAATTACTTTTGTTTGAGTCATACGCATGCCGTTCGCCTTTGGTCGCCATGGCGCATGGCGCTTGGCGACTGCTTGGTCGCCTTGAGTCGCGTTTTGCAATTTAAAACCCAGGTCAAGATTATATAGTTTTTGGTCTAACTACTACACAATTTTTTACTCTATTATATTTATATTAATAGATTATAATTACTGATTATAGATAAAATAAACGTAAAAAACTAAAAGAATGATCAAATTTGATGATTTGATCAATTATTTGCATTGAAAATTTCAAATAATCAAGTTTAATGATTTGATCAATGATTTTGCATTGGAAAATGATGTTATTTAGATATACAACAGGTAAATTGATGTATTTGTTTTTTTATAATGATATTTTGTAAAAAAAAAAACAAATTTAAAAAAAGGTCTTATTTTCTTTCTCGAACAAGGTCTGTATAAAGTTTGAGATGGCCCTGGTAAGACCAGAGACTTGCACACGACACGGGTCCATTTGAAATGAATAAGAAAACCATAAACTTTTTTTGTGAAAATAAACCATACACTTTATTGTTTTCTTTTCCACAAGTAATGACACTTTTCCCTTAATAATTTAAGCATGATAACTTCCAATGGTTATAGCAAAGTCTTTGGTAATTTCAGTGCTTCTATATTTTTTGTTGTTTCTTTGTTATCAATTTTGATTTAACTTCAAATCAATTTGTTTCACTCACATCTTTGTCAACATGATAACTTCATATGTCAATAATTTAATATGCTTGATTAATATAGTGTACCTACGATATTTGATAAGGCCTATATATGACTTAGAGTTCTTGAAATAGCAAGTCTTGAAATGACCAAAGTAAGAACCTGGAAGAAGTAGTTCTAATTTTTACTGAGCTCTTGAGTCTTGACTTTAAATCTACAAGACTATAAATTGCAACATTAATCTCGCTTCCATTTTATTTATGGTTAATTTGCTAGCTAAAAAATGGATATTTCTTTGTAAAATGATTTATATAAAGTTGGTCTTTAAAGATTTTCTTTTCTATTTTTTTACAGTTTCAAATTAATCTTGATTTTCAGTGCATCGAAACCAAGGAAGAGACCAGAGGTTACAAACAACAGTTTAACCTATCAGGAGAGAGAGAGAGACAGAGATGATCAAATCAAATGAAAGCAATAAATATCAATCACAAGCAAAGAGTGTTAAGCAAATTAACTAATAATGTTTCAGCTTGATTTTTACGTTACTTCTTTTTTTTTTTTTGAACAACAATTTTTACGTTACTTCAAAGTTTGTTTACTTGCTAGTGTAAAAAGGAGGGGGATAGTAGAGTTGGCTATATGACTAAGTATAATAAGAGAATCACAAAAACAAGCCTTCCATTACCGTGCCATCACGAAAGTAGCTTTGTTTTCCATCCCAAACTGTCAAAGTCCCACTTTACCTATAGATTAATGAAACACGTTCTTTCTCTTTCTCATCAATGTTCCTTTCAGAAGAATACTCCTCCTTTTCTTCTCCATATAAACCACATATCCTCGCCTTCATATCTTAACAATTTCTCATAGCTTGCGAACCCTAAAACTGAGAAAAGAGAGCTAGAGAGAGAAATATGGGAAGAGGGAAGATAGAGATAAAGAGGATAGAGAACGTAAACAACAGAGTGGTGACGTTCTCAAAGAGGAGGAATGGGTTGGTTAAGAAGGCGAAAGAGATCTCAGTTCTCTGTGATGCAAAAGTTGCTCTCATAGTCTTTGCAAGTAATGGTAAGATGACTGATTACTGTTGTCCTTCCATGGATCTTGGTGCTATGTTGGACCAATACCAGAAGCTATCTGGCAAGAAACTATGGGATGCTAAGCATGAGGTACTCACTCTTTACTTTCTTTAATACGATCAAAAACTATTTTAAGGCCATCAATTTCTTTTCCGAAAACATGTTAGAAGGCCCCTGAATCTTCAAGCCTAGATACAGATCTACTCTAGTTGTTTGTCTCAAGAACAAATATTCTGTGCTAAATATCATGAAACGGGGTTATTTAATTATATTTTCTCAAAATATATCAAAAAGGAAAGCCTCGAACCCTAGATGCAGATCTACAAAATTTTCTTTTTGTGTGTCTAGCCTTCCAAGCCTCTTTATTGATTCTCTTGTATTCAACAAGACATGGAGCCACAAAACATGGAAGTTATTCTCTTCTTTCCATTGTTTTCTTAGGATCTTGATTATATTGTAGAGTGCATATCTAAATGTACTCACCAACTGAGTTCAAACCACCAAGACAATCTTGAGAGAGCTAGCTAGGTAGACTATGAGTAATCCATTTTTAGGTTATGAGGTTAGTAAGAGGAAATTTGGGATGTGACATAAATACTAATGTCTGAACAATTAACTGATTTTACATGTGTAAAAACTGGGAAATGCTTTTGAATTACTCTTTATAAGGACTGAATTAACTCCAAATATTACTAATTAGTTCTGACAATCAAGTTTAGTACCAACAAATTGGTATATCTGTATTAAGTAATCAGCATACAGAGGGTTGTATACCATTTAAGTTACTGTCTAGTAGTATATGTGTGTACTTTTTACAATAGGATATCACTCAGTATATATGTATATATATATATATATATATATATATATATATATATATATATATATATTGTGCATAAAACATGAAAGGCTTTTCAAGGGTATCAACCAGATTTGTTTCTTCAATCTTGTCTCTGACATATGTTCATGTTTATAATAGTGTTTATGTAAGTGAACTTGTTTGTTGGGACTAAATTATTGAAAACAATTATTGCTCATCTAATACAATATAAGCTGAATAATTTTTGGTGTTCAGAACCTCAACAATGAGATTGATAGGATCAAAAAGGAGAATGATAGCTTACAACTGGAGCTCAGGTCAATCTTCACCCTTCATACTGCCATTTTCTACACAAGTATACATAAAACAAGTGATTAAAATAATCTTTGAAATATCAGAATAAATGATCAAATGCATAAAATTGTAAATACAGGCATTTGAAAGGGGAAGATATACAGTCTCTCAACTTAAAAAATTTGATGGCCGTAGAGCATGGCGTTGAACATGGCCTCGACAAAGTCCGAGACCACCAGGCATGCATACATCTCTATATACAAGCATATTATCAATATAACGATACATAATCGAAATTCACAGTTAACTCTTTACTTGGTCTGCTTGAAACAGATGGAGTTCCTTATGACAAAGAGGAGAAACGTGAGCTTGTAACCGATTTTCTACTTAATTTACCATTGAGATTTCGAACTCTGTATTAATGATTACATCAAACATTTTTTGTGGCAGGAGAAAATGATGGTGGAGGAGAATCGGCAGCTCAGTTTCCAGCTGGTATGAATAAATGATAGTCATGTATTCATTAAGCCCTTAAGTTAAGATTTGGTTTGAAACTATATATTGGTATGTTAAAGTGTCCTTGATATATATGGATATGGTTTGGAACTTGCAGCAACAGCAGGAGATGGCAATAGCTAGCAACGCAAGAGGAATGATGATGAGAGATCATGATGCGCAATTTGGGTATAGAGTTCAACCGATTCAGCCAAATCTTCAGGAAAAGATTATGTCATTGGTCATTGATTGATTATATCTGAGATTAGCAATCTCATGACCAATACTATCTATCTCGTGGTTCTTTAATTTGTCTTTATAATTGTGTGTCTTTTCAATCTCGAGCTACATCTAAACTCTCTATCCTGCTTTCTTATTAACTCTATCTATGTATTGGTAATGATTGATGTGTGTTGCTTTCATTTGATTTGATCATCTCTATTTCTGTCTCTTGATAGGTTAGCGATATTTATGTAATGTCTTATGGATATAAGATATTTATGCAAATAAGACAATAGCAGTTTCTGGCAGTCTCTTATCCGCCAACTCATGCATGAGGCCATGAGGGTGGTGTGAAACCATTGGGTCCAATTGGGACAATGATCTAACTTCTTCTAACACAAGTTGATTTGCTTTCCCAATCACTGTCTGAGCAAATCATTCGTTGCAAGCGAATCATGCATCGCCGAATATTTGATATTCTGGATTTTATATATGTACATACATTAGTTGCGAACAAATAAACAACAGAAAAGAAACATCAAATTACTAATTTTCGTGTAGTGCTGTCTCTCTTTCTTTTATAATTGAATAGAACGACCTTTTCTAGTTTCTATAAAATCATGGAACTTTGGAGGGGCCCATGCGACCGCACAACATCGAGATTGTTGAAGCAAGTTGATCTGCGAAGATAATTGAGCAACTTGTGTGGAGTTTCAGTCGATTGAACTTTTCGGTTTTAGAATTGGTGGCTTACTGGCTTTATATAAACTTATGTCGATTTGTAGTTATAAATGTTAATCTCATTTTTTACATGGTTCTCATTTTTTACATGGTTAATTGGTGAAATCCATTAACATATCCATCTGCAAATGCGTTACAAGTAAACAGCTATCTATTTTTTAGATTTTAGTTAGAAAAATTTGATTTATCTCGTGATACTGATATTGATAACCCGCTGACACGATGACACGTACGACGGTCGAGGGAAGATATCTTAAAACCCTTTAAAAAAAATCTTTGAATCTGTCGAGTTTCGTCAACATGCGGACCAATGGGAACAACTTTTAACCCGATGTGTTATCATACAGCATATATCCTACGTGGCAACCTAATCTTTCCTTTTAACTTGTCAACGGACAAACAAATCTAATTATTGTTCTCACAGAACCTACAAGAATGAGAGCGAAACTTTGACGACGCTCCCGTAGCTTCTTAAACGTGGTAGATTAGAAATCACCTGAAACATGTTGAATAATCAAATCTGAAAAATAAAAACTGTGATCTAAACAAAGCAAACTCAATACGTAAAGAAATCACAAGATGCGTGTTAAAGCGTATTACGTTTTAATAAAATAAAAAATAAAACTAATTAACTAAAATACGGTGGAATCGGATAAATAGTTAAAGACTCTGATCAGAAACTTGTAAAAAATAACTCAGCAGGAAGAAAGAAAAGAGAGAGAAAGAAAACAATGGCGTCACAAGGATGTTTCAATGGAATTAACAGTATAAAAAGGGTTCATCCTCTGTTTCACTCTCTCACATTTCGTTTCTCTTCTCCATCATCTTATCTTCAATTGAAATCAAAACCTCAAGCTCGCATTCTCTCATCATCACAGCTTCATCTGTCTTCTGGTATTGCATCTTCATCAAACCAATTCATTCTCTCACTCGTATTCAATATTTAGATTCCACGTCTAACAACCTTGTTCTTGATATATTCCATGTCTTGGATATCGCAGGCATTGTTCTTCACCTTCTCGACGGTTTCATTTCCATTCACATAAAGTACTGTTTCTCTTTAGATCTGATCCATTAAGAATTCTATCTCTAATAATAGAAACTCTTTTGTTGTCTTAAAAATTGAATATTTTAATCCGTTTGATATATACAGAGAAGCGAGGCAGCATCGCCGTTGAAAAGGAGTTACAGAGAAAAGGAAGAAGAGATGACGATTAAACCGGCGGTTCGAATCTCCGACGGGAATCTAATCATCAAAAACCGTACGGTTCTAACCGGTTTACCAGACAATGTCATCATGACGTCAGCATCGGAAGCCGGACCGGTCGAAGGAGTCTTCCTCGGAGCCGTATTCGACACGGAGCAGAGTAACCACATCGTACCGATCGGTAAGCTTCACGATTCCCGGTTCATGTCTTGTTTCCGGTTCAAGCTCTGGTGGATGGCCCAGAGAATGGGCGAGCTGGGCCGCGACATCCCTCTCGAGACCCAGTTTCTATTAACCGAATCAAACGACGGGTCCCACCTGGAATCCGACGGCGTTGACGGTGACGAAACCAATCAGAAACTCTACACCGTCTTCTTGCCGTTAATCGAAGGATCGTTCCGTTCGTGTCTACAGGGAAACGTTAACGACGAGGTGGAGCTCTGTTTGGAGAGCGGGGACGCGGACACCAAAACGTCGTCGTTTACTCACTCTTTATATATTCACGCCGGTACTGATCCGTTTAAGACGATAACGGACGCTGTCCACGCCGTTAAGTTACACTTGAAGAGTTTCCGTCAACGTCACGAGAAGAAGCTCCCGGGGATCGTTGACTATTTCGGGTGGTGCACTTGGGACGCGTTTTACCAGGAGGTTACTCAAGAAGGCGTTGAAGAAGGGCTCAAGTCTCTAACCGCCGGAGATACGCCGCCGAAGTTCGTCATCATCGACGACGGTTGGCAATCCGTCGAGAACGATGATGATAACAACCCGGTTTACCGGTTAACTGGGATCAAGGAGAACGCCAAGTTCAAGAACAAGGGCGAGGGGATCAAGAACATAGTGGACATAGCGAAACAGAAGCACGGTCTGAAGTACGTTTACGTGTGGCATGCGATAACGGGTTACTGGGGCGGGGTGCGACCCGGGGAGGAGTACGGGTCTTCCATGAAGTATCCGAATGTGTCGAAGGGTGTGGTGGAGAACGAACCGACGTGGAAGACGGATGTTATGGCGGTTCAAGGGTTGGGTTTGGTTAACCCGAAGAATGTGTATAGATTCTATGATCAGCTTCATAGTTACTTGGCTGCTGCTGGTGTGGACGGTGTGAAGGTGGATGTGCAGTGTATATTGGAGACTTTGGGTGGTGGTTTAGGTGGTCGTGTGGAGTTGACGCGTCAGTATCATCAGGCTCTTGATTCCTCTGTTGCTAAGAACTTCCCTGACAATGGATGTATTGCTTGTATGAGCCATAATACGGATGCTCTCTACTGGTAAGTCTTTGCACTATCTTTTACAGTTTTACCCCATCTGTGTTTTAGTAGATGATGTTTTAGAATTGTGAACTAGAAAAACTTTTAATTTTTTTTTAACATTTTCTACAAAATGTTTTAAAAAATTATTCACCGAATCACAATTCAACTGCTGATAATCAAACTGCATAGTACAATTTGTCATATAACATAAGAACTAATAAACTATACATTAAAAATTAGAAAATTATATAATTTGGTGATGCAGCTCCAAGCAAGCAGCTGTGATTAGAGCATCAGATGATTTCTACCCGCGTGATCCGGTGTCACACACCATCCACATTGCCTCGGTTGCATACAACAGTGTGTTCTTGGGAGAGTTTATGTTGCCAGACTGGGACATGTTCCACTCCGTGCACCCTGCTGCAGAGTATCATGCATCCGCTAGGGCTATCAGTGGTGGACCTATCTACGTTAGGTGCACATCTCTCAAAATCCCATTTTACTTATTGCAAACTTGCACTGTTTACTTATTTGTTTGTCTCTCACTGTTCTTGATTAATAGTGATGCTCCTGGAAAGCACAACTTCGATCTTCTAAGAAAGCTTGTGCTGCCTGATGGATCCATCCTTCGTGCTAGATTGCCTGGTAGACCAACCCGTGATTGTTTGTTCACAGATCCTGCTCGTGATGGTGTCAGGTAATAAGCAGATTGGCATATAAAGATTAGTACTATACGTTGCTCATTGTCTTACTGTGTACTGTTTGGTTTCAGCTTGTTAAAGATATGGAACATGAACAAGTACACTGGAGTACTTGGCGTGTATAATTGTCAAGGGGCAGCTTGGAGTAGCACAGAAAGAAAAAACATATTCCACCAGACAAAAACTGATTGCATCACTGGCTCCATTCGTGGTCGTGATGTTCATTTGATCTCCGAGGCCTCATCTGATCCAGCAACCTGGAATGGAGACTGTGCTGTTTACTCTCAGAGCAGAGGTGAACTCAGTGTTATGCCATACAACGTGTCACTCCCGATCTCACTGAAGATCCGTGAGCATGAGATCTTCACTGTGAGCCCCATTAGTCATCTGATGACTACCAGTGGTGTCTCATTTGCTCCGCTTGGTCTTGTGAACATGTACAACTCGGGAGGAGCTATCGAGGGACTTAGATATGACGCTGAAAAGATGAAAGTGGTGATGGAAGTCAAAGGATGTGGTAAATTCGGAGCTTACTCATCGGTGAAGCCTAATAGATGCGTTGTTGAGTCAAGTGAGATCGCATTTGAGTACGATGTTTCCTCTGGTTTGGTCACTTTTGAGCTGGACAAGATGCCTTCAGAGACCAAGAGATTACATGTGGTCGAAGTTCAGTTATGAAAATTTTAAGAGTGATTCAAACAATATTCTTTACATGTAAACGGTTTGGTTATTGTTGTATTGTATCCACTTTTGATGTTGTGGATGTGTTTTAGTTACTGAAATAATTTAATATTTAATATGTTTTTAGATTATTTTAGGTAAATTGAATATTTATTTTAGTTTCCCTACCAAAAAAAAATATTTATTTTAGTTTTAAACTACTTCAAAATATCTAAAACCATGAGATTTGTTTTTTCAACCAAAAAACTGCAATAAACCCTCCAGAATCACTAGAGCATTATAAAATCTACAGCTTAATTTTTTCAATAACAGTAAAAGTAATATCTCAAACTAGGGGTTAGTCCGTCCTACGGGCGGTTGAGTTTACATAAAAAATATTTTATATTAAAATATTTTTTTAATTTTATAAAACATTTGAAATTTTATTTTATATTGAAAATAATAAATATAATCTTTTTTACACTAAGATTATATTTTATTTATTTATTAAATTTTGTGTGTTTGAGTTGAAAAAATCACTAACATTTTTTTTTGAGAACAAAGAATATTAAATAAGAAAATTATTAAAATGTAATTATTTATATTTTTCTATTTGACTTCAATTTCAATCTGATAGAGTTGAAGAAAATATAAATAGGAATAATGATTTTTTTATTTCTAAGAATAGCAGATTTTAATATTGTTACAATAACTAATTTCTCATGATAAAAATTAGTACACTTTTTTTTTCTAACATCTCCATTTTATTAATTATGTCTAGACCAAGTAAAGTCTTCATGAAGAAAAACTGTTATCGATACAGGTACATAATAATGAAAAAAGTAACTTGGTAAAGAAGGTACTCTGCTTTTAGCAAGTACATCTGCTACTCTGTTGGCCCTTCGATTCGTCCATTGATATGAAACTGCTTGCATCTTTGTTGCCCACCATCTTATTTCCCTTGTCCAATTGTAGTATTGGAAGTGCAAATTCTTGTTGTTCAGAATATCAATAGCTTTTTGGCAATCAGACTCAATAATTATCTGTTTGTATCCACTCTTCCAACAGAATTGAACTGCCATAAATATGGCTTGTAATTCACTCTCCAATGGTGTACTAACCTTAAACCCTTGTGCTTGGACTGCTCCTTTGTAAGTTCCTCGATCATCTCGAATAACCCAACCTGCATAACTTGCTTCTTGTGCATTCACATACGATGCATCAACATTACACTTCAGCTAGTGTACCGGAGGACGTTTCCATCTTTCTTTCACTTCTCTGCTTGAGTTCACACGATTAACTTGTAGATTGCCACTATCTTCCTTATCCAGTTCCCTCCATTCTTTAGCATCACTTTTGGCAGAATTGATAACATATTTCCAGTGAATATTTTTGTGTTGGTATAAAAGTAGGTTTCGGCTCTTCCATATTCTCCACAATGTTCAAATTGGAAGATCTTGATAGTGTTGCAAGGCTGTTGCAGTGGAGACTTGTAGACATGCTTCTAATTTCTCCTCGTAAGTACTTGAGAGACTATCTAAAATAGTATTAGAAATCCCTGAGTATCTCCATATTCTTTTAGCATATGGACACATGAAAAATAGATGTTCCTCCGTTTCTTCCTCTTGCCAACATCTCTTACAGAAAAAATTAGTACACTTATTTCTAAGCTAAATCCACTGAAAAAGTTGTTTCTTTACTGATTTTTTATTATTATTTTTCTTATTTTAAAATTTATTATTTTTATTGTTTTATGATATATATCTGTATTGGTTGTTTAGTCTATTGCGATTGTCCGAAAATAAAAAACATGGTATTGTGAATTGTGGTGTTTTTATCAGTTCCAATGTGTGTGTGACATTTGGTTCTTAAATATTATTTATTTAAGTGTGTTGTGAATTTTCAGTTTTGCGGCAATTAGAATGTAGTTGCAATTATTTATGAATTAAAATTGTGGTTTAAATAAATATAGCTAGTATGTGACAACACCATGTTGTTGAATTGAAAGAACAACAAACAACCATCCAACAACATAAAACTGATTTGAAGATTATGAACTTTGGTTAGAACTTCTTGATTGACCAAATTTCTTTAGAATCATCAAACCTAAAAAGTAGATTTTCATTCTTTCATAATGATACAAAAATTTTAGGGGGGTGTATTCAAATTAACATTTGAGGTGTTTGATTTTTAATAGAATTTCAGATGATTTCAGTAAATTGCAGAGATTTAGGTGATTTTTG
>OVBX01002887.1:0-18503 GCA_900406325.1 Erucastrum elatum | reverse complement strand
AGTCGAAGGAGTCAAGGTAACATGTCCCTTGCTTTCTGACAGAGCCGGCTTGAAACTTTACAATTGTAGATACTCACGAGTAAAATCAGCTATTGATCATTACATCTCAGTCTTGCTGTTTACATCAGCTAAACACGAACTCTGCGATACTCTATTGTCACATGAGTTAAGTAGAGGAATCCAATGAACAGAGTATCTGTAGAAGTGACTATTAGAATGCTACAGATGAGAATATACAGCAAAAGAATCAGTAAGACTAACCCAGAATATTCCATTAAGCTTATCCTGTATCTTACTTGTATCTCATTCTCTCTCTCAGCATCTGCAACCCCACTGCAGTTGTAGTCATATAGATATTGCTTTTAGTCTGACCAAAAAGCATGCGCACAAGCGTATAAAACCAGTTTTTTTATACCTCCCAAGCATCATCAAGGTAGCTTGTGGATTATTCCCTAGAGAGATATTAAAGGTTGATCCTGTGGATCGCTAAAGTAGTTGAATCAAACAATTGGGTTTTATCCTCACACCCGTTGAGGCCAACCTTAGTAAACCAGTAGACACTAATAATTGGTTTATGCTAGAGCTTTGATGAAAACAGAATGTATCTGGAATTAGCAGCCTCCAGAAAAGCACATTCCTCAGTAATACCCACCACTTGTATCAGCAAGTTCGCCATTGGAACCGGGGGAACAATGGAGATATCATACACAAAGCCTCCCCACATGAGGCTGGTCAAGAGCCACAGGTAGTTGGGGCCAACCGATCCTCTATAAGTTTATCAATTGCAGCACTCATGAACTCTCTGTTATAGAGAATTTTGTGGTATCTATAGTATTTTTGACCTTTTTCTTTGTGCCTTCTCTCAATCATTAAGTTGTTGGTGTATACTCGCAGGAACGTTTTTTGCTTTCTCTTTAATCTTGAGCTAGATCCCTTACGGTATCAAGACCTTAGTTTTATCATTTGTAAATCAATCTCTTTCAACTTTCCTGGTAAAAAAACTTGAACTTTAGTGCAGGGCTGACCTAGGGTTACTTGGCTTTCACCCTAAAGATCTGCACCAGTTCAATGAGGCAGGTGTTGCTTAAGCAATCTGATGGTTCGTTTTGCATATGTTTCAGAAAGTCCAACTCGTTTCACCGCGGTTGAAGTATGTGCATTATTTAGTCGTTTTAACCCAACCTCTAACAAAAATGTAACAAGCTCTGATTGATGTGGATGCAAACACTCGAAGGAAGAGCTGTTGCATGTTATAGGACAACAAGAAGAGAAAGGAAGCTCACTTGAGTTCCGGCGCAGTGGCTACAAGGTTTTTTGCACATTAATTGGTCTTTTTTTTTGTTTCTTACACCATGTGAACAGAGTAGCTTAAAGTGGTCTGAAGCTGATGATGTCGCAGGCGGCAATTGGTGGGGGTGGGGATAAGATGCGCAACTTAATTTGTCATCTAGTTGGCTTGACTAAATAGTGGCAAAGTCATGAATACACACTTCTTTTTAAGTTTCTCAAGTCTCTCAAGATTGAGATATTTACGATTGTATATGTGCAAACGCTGTTAAAGAGTTTGAGAAAATGTTGATGAGAGTGGTAAATGATAGTTTGGAAATGTTCTTATATTTCGATGTTCGTTGTTCGTTGAATACAAGGAATCAAGTTCGTTGAACACATGGGTTTCTAGTCTTGTTAAAGGGATCAAGAACACACGAGTATAAAACGGTTGCTTTGTTTTATTTCTTTCTTTGCTTTCTTCAACTTCTCTTATGAGATACTCCTTACATTGATCTCTATATATATAGGTATTCTTAAGCTTAACCTATTACATGTATATCTAGGACTTCTTATCTTTAATCCTAGTTCTAATAGTATTAGTTATCCACCTTACTTTAGGATAACTTGCTGGCTAAGTAACTGAAGCTTATCCAACATTCTCCCTTCTAAGTTTCATGCCATCTTCACTTAAATCTTGAACCTTGATCAACTCCCTCATCTCTTTGAACTTGATCCTAGCTAGAGCTTTGGTTAGGATATCTGCTCGTTGCTCTGTTCCTGGTATGTGTTCCACATCGATTAGTTCCTTCTCCACACATTCCCTAATGAAATGAAATCGCTTGTGAATGTGTTTGCTGCGTCGATGGAAAACGGGATTCTTTGCAAGTGCAATTGCTGACTTGTTATCCACACGAATTAAAGTTCTCTCCACCTCTTTTCCTGTGATCTCACTCATCAAATCTTGAAGCCAAATAGCTTGTTTAGCTGCCTCCGTTGCCGCCATGAATTCAGCCTCACAAGACGATAGAGCTACCGTGTCTTGTTTTTGCGAACACCATGTTACTGGCGTGTCACCAAAGCAGAACAGATGTCCAGTAGTACTCCTTCCATCATCTGGATCAGTGTTGTGGCTGCTATCACTATATCCTTCAAGGCTTCGAGACCCTCCACGCTTAAACTTCAAACCAAAGCCGAGAGAACCTTTTAAATATCTTAGTACTTGCTTTAACGCTTTGCCGTGTGACTCTCTTGGTGAATGCATGAATCTACTTAGTATGCCTACACAGAAAGCCATGTCTGGTCGTGTGTGCATTAAGTATCTCAAGCATCCAATCCGCCTCCTGTACAAGCTTGCATCAATTTCAGGTTCATCCAATGCCTTTGAAAGATGCACACCAAACTCCATCGGTATACAGGTTGCATTGCAGTCACCCATATTAGCTTCTTCAAGTATACGCCGAGCATATGCCTCTTGTTTGATCATGATGCCATGTGAATCTTGCTTTACTTCTATGCCGAGATAATAGGTTAGTATCCCTAAATCTGACATCTCAAACTTTTGTGACATCGAAGATTTGAAGTCTTTGATTGCTTGTTGCGAGTTCCCTGTAACAAACAAGTCATCAACGTATATGGCTACAATTAGCAGCTTATCACCTTCATTCTTGCGATATACGGAGCTCTCTTTAGAGCACTTCTCGAAGCTCAAACCCTTCAATATTTGGTCCAGCTTTGTATTCCAAGCTCTAGGGGCTTGTCGAAGTCCATATAAAGCCTTCTTGAGTTTGAAAACTTTATGTTCCTCTCCCTTCTTTTCAAACCCTTCCGGTTGCGTCACGTACACTTCTTCAATCATTTCTCCATGCAAGAATGCTGTCTTGACATCCAGGTGATGTATCTCCCATCCACTCGCAGCAGCAAGACCAATTAGTAGCCGTATTGTTTCAATTCGAGCCACTGGCGCGAATACTTCTTCAAAGTCGATTCCATGCTTTTGAACGTACCCCTTCGCAACAAGTCTTGACTTGAACTTGTTGATACTACCGTCTGCGTTACGCTTTATCTTGAATATCCACTTGAGTCCAATCACTTTTGCTCCTTGTGGCTTCTCAACAAGGATCCATGTCTCATTCTTGTATATAGAGTCAATCTCATCTATACAGGCTAGCTTCCATCGCTTATCCTTAAGTGCCTCTTGTATGCTTACCGGCTCATCATTCAAGGCAAGTAGCAAGAGTTCACACTCTATGTCAGCTAGTAGAACGTAGTCTTCAAGGTAACTTGGTAACTTTGTTTGTCGTGATGATCTCCTTTGTTCGTTTTCTTCATTAGCAACCGAGTCTTCCTCCTCTGTTTCACTTAGCTCAGTCTCTGTTGGTTCGTCTTCAATCGTTGGCTCTGCAACATCATCTTCCTGATGAACTCCTGTAATGTAAGGACCACTCCCTTCGTCTTCTGTAGTTCCCCACGTCATGTGGAACATACCAGGTTCACTTTGAGCTTCCTTACTTCCTCCCTTCCAATTCCAACAGGCTTTCTCATCGAAGATAACATCTCGACTTACAATTATTTGTCTTGTATTAGGGTTGTACAGTCGATAAGCTTTGGTTCCTGGTTCAATACCAAGATGCACCAATGCCATTGATCTATCATCAAGCTTCCTGAGATGTCCTGTATCCACTTTTGCATAAGCCATACAGCCGAACACTCTAATGTGAGAGAGACTTGGCTTTCTTCCTCTCAGACATTCATACGGAGTCTGATTCGTTAGAGCTCTTGTAGGAACCCTATTAATTAAGTATGTGGCGTGACGTACTGCTTCGCCCCATAAGTAATTCGGCATACTCATTGCTTTGAGTATACTCCGAGTCATCTCCATTAGTGTGCGGTTCCTCCGTTCCACGACACCGTTCTGTTGAGGCGTGTATGGCGCAGTTAGATGCCTCCTTATACCACTGCTGTTGCAATAATCTTGAAACTCCTTCGAGGTAAATTCACCTCCTCTGTCCGTACGCAATGTTATAATCTTCTTCTCAAGTTCCTTTTCAATGAGACCTTTAAACTCCTTGAACTTGCTAAAGGCATCACTCTTGTGCTTCAGAAGAATAGACCACATGTATCTTGTGCAGCCATCAATGATAACAAAGACGTAGCGGTTGAGACCAAGCGTTGTAGGTGAGATTGGTCCGCACAGATCAGCGTGTAGTAGTCCAAGTGCTTGAGTGGATCTATAAGATGAGGCCTTTGGGAACGATTGGCGTGTTTGCTTGCCAACCAAACACGAGTCACAGTGTTGCTTTACTTCAGTGATCTCAGGAAATCCATGAGCCATTCCATGAGCTGCCATCGATTTTATTGCTTTAAAACTGATGTGTCCGAGCCTAGCATGCCAACGCCAAGGTTCCTTCTCTAATCTTGCTTGTAGACAAGCTGCTCTTCCAACTTGTAGTCTTAACTTGTAGAGCCTGTTCGCAGACCTTTGCACTTTCACTAGTAGTCTCCCTTCAGGATCTCTTAGCATTAAAAATTCATCTTTCATCCGTACGTCACACCCTTGCTCTGTTGCTTGTCCAAGACTGAGAATGTTGCTTCTGAGCTCCGGAATAAAGTATATATCAGTCAACAGTTTCTGTTCTCCTGTCTTTGCTTCAAAGAGAATCAAACCTTTTCCATTAATGTCGACATAAGATCCATCTCCAAACTTCACTTTTCCTCTGATATTCTCATTTAATTCTGAGAAATAAGATCTTTCTCCTGTCATGTGGTTAGAAGCTCCATTGTCTAGATACCACATTCCCTCTTCTTTCTTGTTTAATTCAAATTTCTTCGGTATCACCTTACCTTCGTTTAAGAACACGACCTCATGCATATACAGAGCAACATCTGACTTCTCAGTCTCTGTCTTGTTGAGTTCTTGGTCCTCTTTCTTATCAGGACAAACCGAAGCAAAGTGACCTTTCTTATGACAGTTGAAGCACTCAATTTGTGAGTAATCTTTCTTCTCTTTGACTCTCTCGCCTGAGCTGCTGCCTCTGCCACGTCCTCTTCCTCTGTTACCACGACCTCTGTTACCACCTCGTCCTCGTCCTCTACTGCCATGATCAGAGTAGAGAAGACTACCTTGTTCCTCAACTTTTTCTCCTTTCATTCGTTCTTTATTCCGCAAACGCTCCTCAAAGGCTTTGAGTCGTCCCACTACATCTTCATACCTTGTTGTGTTTAGGTCAAGAACCTGCTCAAGGGTTGCGGAGATTTGTAGGAACTTGTCTGGTAGACACGCAAGAAACTTCTTTACAAGCTTCGGTTCTTCCATTGTATGACCTAATGATGCTGCTGTCCCTACAAGTTCTGATATCTTTCCTGAGAACGAGTCTATTGATTCATTGTCTTTCATCATTAGACGATCAAAATCAATCATGAGTGTATGCAATCGAGCTTCAATAACGCGATCAGCACCAAGATTCATTGCTTTCAAGGCTTCCCATATCTCTTTAGGAGATTCTTGATCACCAACTTGAAGAATAAGATTCTCTGAAATTCCTTGAAACAAGATAACAGTAGCTAGGTCGTTTTTCTTTTGATCCTTTGACCCTGGATCAATGGTTTCCCATACATCATGGAACCTCAATAACACCTTCATGCGCATAGTCCATACGGCATAATTTGTTGCCGTAAGCATTGGTGTTTTCACCGAAGGTGGATTTGGGGTCATCTTCATCTGCGGTTTGACGTCTGTATCTCCCATCGTTTGTGTGTATCTTGATCTTCTTAAAACAAAAAACGCAGGCTCTGATACCAAATAAAGGGATCAAGAACACACGAGTATAAAACGGTTGCTTTGTTTTATTTCTTTCTTTGCTTTCTTCAACTTCTCTTATGAGATACTCCTTACATTGATCTTTATATATATAGGTATTCTTAAGCTTAACCTATTACATGTATATCTAGGACTTCTTATCTTTAATCCTAGTTCTAATAGTATTAGTTATCCACCTTACTTTAGGATAACTTGCTGGCTAAGTAACTGAAGCTTATCCAACATTTCTCAATCCCAACAATTGGTATCAGAGCGGTTTGACGAAGAGATGCAAGAAGACCAAAAAACCCTTTAAGTAAGAACGGGTAGAAAAAGAAAGAGAAGGTCTGTTGCCGAAAGTCAGAAGATCATGGAACCTGTGGAGTTGTGGGAGATACATTCTCAAAGAAAAACCCTACGATTAGGAAACACACAAGAGATGAGTTGTGGTCCTTAGCTTGAGGGGGAGAATGTGAGATAACAATCTAAGTCCCACATTGGATATTAGACAAAGGAAAGTCTAATATATAAAGAGATGTCCAACTCTAATAGTATGAGGCCTTTTGGGAAGGAGTCCCAAAGTAAATCCATGCGGGCTAGCCTCTTAGGCCCAAAGTGGACAATATCGTACTAATCGGGGAATAAGAGTTGGACATAGGATTTCACAATCCCAACAATTGGTATCAGAGCGGTTGACGAGAAATCTGCAAGAAGACCGAAATACCCTTTGAGAGATGAACGGGTACCCATCGAGTTAGGATTGGGAGGTGTGTGTGTGGCAGAGATCAAGTCAGACGATCCTGGAAACAGTTGTGGGACATGAGATGAATGTGATCCTTAGTTTGAGGGGGAGAATGTGAGATAACAAACTAAGTCACACATTGGAAAATTAGACAAGGAGTGTCTAATATATAAAGAGAAGTCTAACTCTAATAGTACGAGACCTTTTGGGATGGAAACCAAAAGTAAATCCATGCGGGCTTGCCAGTTAGGCCCAAAGTGGATAATATCGTACTAATGTGATGATAGAGAGTTGGACATGGGATTTCACAATTCCAACACTTGTTTCATAGGTTTGAATTTTTTTTTTAATTTTTTATGAAACTTGTTTCATGCTAACTTTTTCAAACTATAAGATAATTGTATTAGTTTATGTTTTCTAATTGAAAGCTTTTAGTTAAAAAAAAACATGTTTTTATAAAGTGTTGAATAGTAAGATTGTTCTGCTCAAGTTGACGTTTAGGATGATCTAACCAGTTTAAGAAATTGAATATTATAGTGTTCTACACGTGATATATCATATTAAAAGTAAACGGTTGGATGTTCTTGTCAGTTTAACAAATCGTAATCTTAAGTTAAAGTTAACATATTATAGTGTGTTATATACAATCAGAATCTTAACATTAGAAGTCAAATTGTTCTGCGCAAACTAATGTCTGGATGTTGTTATCAGTTTAAACAAATCGTAATATACAATTAAAGTTAACATAATATAGTGTTGTTATACAATCAGAATTAACTTTAGTAGTCAATGTGTTCTGCTCAAGTTAACGTTTGAATGGTTCTTATCAGCTGTGAACAAATTGAATATTAAAGTGCGGATACAGGTAATATACCACATTTTAAAAGTTAGATAGTGCACGATGATATCGTCTACAAACAATGAATATAATAATATACTTGGTAATGGGTTGTTAGTACCAAACTGAATAATTGACACATAACTACCGTAAACAAGGTTGCAAATGGACAAAAGGAATCCGATTAATTAACCAAACAAGTGTGTGTGATTACGTTGCTTGTCGGTAACGGTTTCACACTTTCTTTGGCTACATCTACAAGAACAAAACGACATCGTTGTAGGATAATCCAAATAATTCACGTTTCTCAAAGAAAGAATCAAAAAGAAACCAAGAAGACTTCCTCTTCAAAGCACGTGTGTCTGAAAACAGAAATAAAGAAGACCGAACCAGAAACGGCGTTCAAATAGAAAACGCGTTGAAACGTTTTAAGTTCACAATCGTTTGTACAAAACCGACCAAACACCAAATTGATAATCACTTATCATCATTACCCATCAAATCAACTTTAGTACATTCTCTCTCCTCTTATCTCTCTCATGAGAGGCTTCACCACTTCAAAATTAGCTTCTGCATGATTCTTGAATCTTTAATCTGAGATGAAGAAGAATCTTGGGTCACTCGAAAGTCTTCTCGTTTTCTGTCTCCTCCTCTCCACCACCCGCTTAGTTTCTTGTCTGAACTCAGAAGGGTTAACTCTTCTCTCACTTCTGAAACATTTCGAGAAAGTACCAAAAGAAGTAACTTCCACATGGAAACCAAACTCATCTTCCCAAGCCACTCCGTGTAACTGGTTCGGTATCACCTGCGACGACTCCAACAATGTCGTCTCTCTCAACTTCACCAGCTCCGACGTCTCAGGCCAGCTAGGTCTTGAAATCGGCGACCTCAGAAGCTTAGAGATTCTGGATCTGAGCACCAATAGCTTCTCAGGAACCATACCTTCCACTTTAGGAAACTGTACTAACCTCCTCTACCTAGATTTATCCGAAAACTCCTTCACCGGTGAGATCCCTCACTCTCTCGGCAACTTAAAAAGCGTGGCTGATCTCTACCTCTATGAAAACTACCTCACCGGTGAGTTACCTCAGTCCCTGTTTCGAATCCCGGCGCTGCAGACTTTCAGCGTTGAGTACAACAATCTAACCGGTCCTATTCCTCAAAGTATCGGTGAAGCTAAGGAGCTTCTTGATCTTCGTTTGTTTGAGAATCAGTTCTCTGGTAACATCCCTGACTCTATCGGAAACTGTAGTAAGCTTGAGCTTCTTTACTTGCACAAGAACGAGTTGGTTGGTTCTTTGCCTGAGAGTTTCAACATGCTTGAGAATCTCACTGACGTGTTCGTTGGTAACAACAGCTTAACCGGACCGATTCGTTTCGGTTCAAGAAACTGCGAGAAGTTGCTGACTTTGGATTTGTCTTACAACAAGTTCGAAGGTGGTGTTCCTCCTGAGTTGGCGAACTGTAGTAGCCTTGACGCTCTCATCATTGTGAGTGGTAACTTGTCAGGTACTATCCCTGCGTCGCTAGGGATGTTGAAGAAGATCACAGTTATTAACCTCTCAGAGAATCGTCTCTCTGGGAACATCCCTGAGGAGATTGGTAACTGCTCTAGCTTACACACGTTAAAGGTTAATAACAACCAGCTTGGAGGTGAGATACCGAGTTCGTTAGGTAAGCTGAAGAAGCTAGAGAGTCTTGAGCTTTTCGAGAACCGGTTCTCGGGTGAGATTCCTATAGAGGTCTGGAAGATTCAGTCTCTTACTCAGCTGTTAATATATCAAAACAACCTCACTGGTGAACTACCTCTGGAGATGACTCAACTGAAGCATTTAAAGAAAATTACTCTCTTCAACAACGGCTTCTACGGAGAGATACCATCTTCTTTAGGCGTGCATAGCAGCTTGGAAGAGATTGACTTTATAAGCAACAAACTCACTGGTGAGATACCGCCGAATCTCTGCCATGGGAAGAACCTGACAGTGCTTAACTTGGGTTCTAACCAGCTCCACGGGAAGATACCGACGTCCATCGGTCATTGCAAGAGCATCGAGAGATTCATCCTCAGAGAGAACAACCTCTCAGGTCTTCTCCCAGAGTTTTCTCAAGATCACAGCCTTTCGTTTCTTGATTTCAACAGCAACAGCTTCGAAGGACCGATACCTAGAAGCTTTGGGAGCGCTAGGAACCTCTCTAGCATCAACCTGTCTAGAAACAAACTCACCGGACCGATACCTTCAGAGCTTGGGAACTTACTAGGCCTTGGATACTTGAATCTTTCACATAATCTTCTTGAAGGCTCTCTACCGCCTCAGCTCTCTAACTGCGTGAGCCTAGAGCGGTTTGACGTTGGGTTCAACAAGTTAAATGGTTCGGTTCCTTTAAATTACAGTGCGTGGAAAGGCTTGGCTACTTTGATTCTCAGCGATAACCGGTTCACAGGAGGGATCCCTTTGTTTTTACCTGAGCTTGTGAAGCTCGCGGATCTTCAGATAGCTAGAAATGCTTTTGGTGGTGTGATTCATCCGTCTATTGGTTCGTTACAGCAACTGATCTATGGTTTGGATTTGAGTGGAAACGGATTAACGGGTGGACTTCCAGACAACTTGAGGAATCTTATCAAACTAACAAGAGTCAACGTATCCAACAATAACCTGACAGGCTCTTTATCAGTTCTTGGTAACCTTACTTCGTTGCTACACGCTGATGTTTCTAATAATCAGTTCACCGGTCCAATACCTGAGAAGTTGAAGAATCAGTTGAGCTCTGATCCGTCGTCGTTTTCAGGAAACCCCAACTTGTGCATTCCACGTTCTTTCTCTATTAGCAACAATAGCGAGTTAAGTTACTGCATTGATCAATCTAGACACGGTGGTCTCAGCACGTGGAAGATCGTGCTTATATCAGTCTTGTCTTCTTTATTTGTGTTGGTTTTGGTTCTTGCTGTTGTCTTCATCTGCCTACGCCGTCGTCCTCACGAAGAAAGACCAAAGACAGATGCTTATGTCTTCACCGAGGAAGCAGCTCCATCTCTGTTGCTGAACAAAGTCCTTGCAGCAACTGACAACCTAAACGAAAAACACATCATCGGAAGAGGAGCTCACGGGATTGTGTACAGAGCATCTTTGGGCACAGGAGAGGTCTACGCGGTGAAGAGACTCATCTTCGCATCTCACATCCGAGCCAACCAGAGCATGATGAGGGAGATCGAGACAATAGGGAAAGTCAGGCACAGGAACCTGATCAAGTTAGAAGGTTTTTGGCTAAGGAAAGAGGATGGTTTGATGCTGTATAGATACATGCCTAGAGGAAGCTTATACGACGTTCTTCACGGTGTTAGCCCTAAAGAAGACGTGCTGGAGTGGTCTGCACGGTACAACATAGCGCTTGGGGTCGCTCATGGACTGGCTTATCTGCACTATGACTGTCATCCTCCGATTGTTCACCGTGATATTAAACCGGAGAACATACTCATGGACTCGGATTTGGAACCTCACATTGGTGACTTTGGTTTGGCTCGTCTTCTTGATGGCTCGACGGTCTCAACTGCCACTGTTACAGGCACCACCGGGTACATCGCACCAGGTAAATATTATCATCTCACTATATATAATAGACTTATATAGTTCTGTGTAGAGTTTAGTGGTTTGTTGTATATATATTATCGTTTTCTTGTTCCTTACGCATGAAACTGGACTATACATAGTAGATTGGTATAGTTTGGTTGAGTTTAACCAAGTTAGTTACTTGTTTATAATCTGTTAAGTCTTTGGTTTGTCGTAAATATATTCTCTGTTTCTTGTTTCTCACGCATGTAATTGAACTATACATATTAGACCTGGTATAGTTTGGTTTGGAGTTTGACCGGTTTATAATCTGTTAGGGTTTTGTTTGTTTGTGAATATATTCTCTGTTTCTTGTTTCTCACGCATGAAACTATGCAGAGAACGCTTTCAAGACGGTGAGGGGAAGAGAATCGGACGTTTACAGTTACGGAGTTGTGTTGCTAGAGCTAGTTACGAGGAAGAGAGCGGTCGACAAGTCCTTCCCGGACAGTATCGATATTGTAGGTTGGGTGAGATCTATGTTGAGCAAAAGCAGCGTGGACGACATGGTGTCAACAATTGTTGATCCTCTTCTTGTGGACGAGCTTCTTGATTCGGATCTTAGGGAACAGATAGTTGAGGTGACTGAACTCGCACTGAGTTGCACGGAGAGAGATCCGGCGAGGAGACCGACGATGAGAGAAGTGGTGAAAGTGTTGTGCGATGCGCAAGGTCTTGGTCTTGTAAGATGCTCCTCTGGCTCAGTCCGCTAATCTTATACAAAGGAAGGGGCTGTTATTAGTAGTGCGTTTGAATGTTTTAACTAGAAGTAATGTGCTCGGCCTATGCTGGGCCTAACTATACTAAGGCCCAAATATGAAGGTCCGTTATTTTAAACCAAGTTTGTAAAATCTACTCATCAATCAAATATACCAAATCTAAGAAAACTAATTTGGAATGTTAATGATATTTATGTCAGTTTAGTAGTGATTGTATAAGATAAAGTTCAATTACTTCAAATATGGGTTCCTTTACAGTTCCTTTGTGGATTTCATGTTTATGGGTTTTGTTGATTTTCCAAAGAGAAACCAAAGAAGAGTTTGCGCATTAGAAGAAGCTTTAGACAATGTTGTTAGATAACAAGTAGGGCTGTCTGAAAGTGCTAAACCCATTCTGTTATTAGTCTTACCCGAACGGGCAATAAATGTTGCTAGGTTCCGACATCGGTTTTGTGACAAAATCATATGAATAGTACTGTATGTTAGCACATGTCACTCTTCTTATTACATCATCAAATCCAGATTCGATTTATCCGAATTTGTTAACTTTTTAAAAGTGGATACTCTTGAAATTACCACACGTATATTTTTGTGGAAGAAAAAAAACAAGTTCAATTTTTTTAAAAAGAAAATATATGGATTATTGTGCTTATATCGCATTGATAAATAGGTGGATAGAAAAGTCAATATAATAATATAAAAATGGCGACAGTAACAACACGAAGAACGAAAGGTTTGTGTTTTCAAGGCCCTAATGGACGGTACAGATGAGATGACGCAAATGAGAATCTAACGGATTGAATTCTCTGAAACACTAACGTCTTCTGCTTTATTTCATCTGAGCATTTGTCTGAAAAAATGATATAGCGAAAGGCATATTTTCGTCTCTCCTGCTCTCTTTCGCTTAATAACTCGGAGCCCTAATTTAAATATTTCAACTTCGCGAGGTTGGTGGTTCACAATCTAATGTCTTGTTTCTTCTTTCCATATTATAAGTTTGAAATCTTGAATATGAATTTAAATGTATGTTTCACTGTATCTGTAGATAAAGTTTTCGTTTTTCTTTCCGTTGGCGAATCTGAAATTGGTATGTTTTGGTGTTCGATTAAGGGTTGGTGTAGCTACGCCATCCTCCTTAGACCTTAGGTTTATGCCTTTACGGATCTTGATGGGCAAAAAGGAAGCTTTTTTATTTGTCCTTCGTAATTTGTCCTAAGGGCACAAAAGATCTGGTGTTGTTGTTAGATTTGTACATTTAAAGGTTTTATGAAAATGCCCTTTACATTTAAGGTGTTGTTGTTCACAAAGTGTAGCAAAGTTTGCATTTTTTTTAGGGTTTCGATTCTTGTAGGGATTTACATTGAAAGGCTAAGCTTGCTCTTAAAACGGGATTCTTTTGCCTTTCCTTGTAACATTCTTGTTCTGCTGTTAGTACTGCAAAGAGTTATAACCCACAAAACAAGGTCTCACTGCAAGGTGTTGGTGTAGAGGGGCTATTCAGTAAATGCTGTGATATTTATGAGAGAAAATGATGTAGTGTCATAGTTTATCAATGCTAATTTCTAAGCTTTGTCAATGCTCTTTAACTCAAATCTTGGTCCCATTTTTTAATAGGAGTTTTATAGCAATGGAAGGAGTTCCAGGGATGAACACTGTTCCAAATCCTAACCACTATGACAAGTCCATAGTCCTAGATGTCAAACCACTGCGAAGTTTGAGACCTGTTTTTCCAAATGGTAATCAAGGTCCACCCTTTGTTGGAGTTCCACCTTTTGGCCCTTCTACTACTGGATACTCACCTTTCTTCCCATTTGGAGCACAACCACCTACACAAGATACTCCAGATCTCAACCAAACTCAGTACACACCTCCTCCATCGTTTGTTCCACCTCTTCAATCATACAGAACACCTACCACAGCATCAAACGGCCCCAGTAGCTCAACCGGAGCTAAACGAGGTCGTCCTAAAGGAAGTGGCAACGCCAAGAAAAAAGACAAGACCGTCCCCAAAGAGCCTGGTCTGGAAGTTCAGGTTGTGAAACGGTTCAGTGGAGTTTTCGACAGCGGGATCAGTGCAGCAGAGCGAGAAGATGGGAATGGAGACTTAGTGAGCAGCGTGCTGATGCGTTTCGATGCTGTTAGGAGGCGGCTCAGCCAAGTAGAGTACGCAAAGGCCGCAACCGCTAAAGCAGCTGGTGCTTTGATGAGCAACGGAGTGAGGACAAACATGAAGAAGAGAGTTGGGACTGTTCCTGGAATCGAGGTTGGAGATATCTTCTTTTCACGGATAGAGATGTGTTTAGTGGGTCTTCACATGCAGACAATGGCCGGCATTGACTATATAACAAGCAAGGCCGCTGGTGCAGATGAGGAGCCGTTAGCTACTAGCATTGTTTCGGCTGGACGTTATGACGGCGAGGCACAGGATCCTGAGTCTTTAATCTACAGCGGGCAAGGTGGGAATGCGGACAAGAACAAGCAAGCGTCTGATCAGAAACTTGAGAGAGGGAATCTTGCGTTGGAGAGGAGCTTGAGGAAAGGGAATGGAGTGAGAGTGATAAGAGGAGAGGAGGATCCAGCTAGTAAAACAGGGAGGATTTATATCTATGATGGGCTTTATACAATCTCAGAGTCATGGGTGGAGAAAGGGAAGTCTGGTTGCAATACTTTTAAGTATAAACTGGTGAGAGTGCCTGGTCAGCCACCTGCTTTTGGGTACTGGAAAGCTGTTCATAAGTGGAAGGAAGGTTTGACTCCGAGAACAGGACTTATCCTTCCGGATATCACTTCAGGAGTTGAGAGCAAACCTGTCTCTCTTGTGAATGATGTTGATGATGAGAGAGGGCCTTCTTATTTTACTTACATCTCTACTCTCAAACACTCGGAAACCTTTAGAATAACCCATCAGGAGACAGCTGGTTGCTCTTGCCGTGGCTCGTGTGCACCGGGAGATCTGAACTGCTCTTGCATCAGAAAGAACGGTGGTGATCTTCCTTACCTTAACGGTGTTATGCTTGTTTCCAGGAGGCCGATGGTGTATGAATGTGGTACAACGTGTCCTTGTCATGCCAGTTGCAAAAACAAAGTGATTCAGACGGGACTGAAGTTCCGCATGGAAGTTTTTAAGACAGGGAACCGTGGTTGGGGTTTACGGTCGTGGGATCCCATTCGTGCTGGCTCTTTCATATGTGAGTATGCTGGTGAGGTCAAAGACAGAGGGGAGCTTAGGATGGATCAAGAAGAAGATGAGTTTGTGTTTGACACATCGCGTGTTTATAACTCTTTTAAGTGGAACTATGAGCCTGCGTTGGTAGATGAGGACCCTTCAGATGAAATCCCGGAGGAGTTTAATCTCCCGTCACCAGTTCTGATCAGTGCTAAGAACTTTGGTAATGTAGCTCGGTTCATGAACCATAGCTGCTCTCCCAACGTTCTGTGGCAGCCAATTGTTTGTGAAGGAAACGGTGAACAGGTTGTCCACATTGCTTTCTTTGCTATTCGTCACATTCCTCCAATGGCTGAACTGACTTATGATTATGGAGTCTCCCTTACATCTGAGGCTGGAGATGGGAGCCATTTACATGGGAAGAGGCAGTGTAACTGCGGTTCTGTGAAATGCCGTGGTTCATTTGGATGATCTGAGAAACTGTATGAACCCTTGATCTCCCACCTTTCTTTGTACTTTCAGCTATAGTTCTGACACTAATGGTCTGAAACCATTTCCATTGTTACAGGGCAGACATATCTCAAGGTGTAGCAAAGTACAAAGAGGGAGGTTAGCTTCTGTTGTCTTCTTCTTAACGTTAAAGTGGTTGCCGTTTTGGGAAACTGTGTATGCATTTGCTGCTTTGCATGTTCTGTGGTAAAGCACACACTTGTAATGTATTGTATTGGCACCACATCGGCTTTAGGTTCCATGCTCATAGGTTTGGTAAAATTAAACTCTAGATCAATTCAGTTATGTTTTAAGCTTTTGTACCAACTTATCCGTAGACTTCATTCAAGGATGCAAAAAGAATTGATGTTTGTTTGGTATTATTAGTAGTCAATGTTCTTCATGTACTCCGTGGAAAGCTTTGTTTACATGATGAGTTTTGGTTCCTTAATGAGTGATTTAATCTGATTCCAGCAAAGCTTCTACCTTTTGCTGTTCCCATCATTATCATCATCTTCAAAAAAAAATTCTTCATGAGATCACTCTGGAGCCCTGTCAGGAGGAATCAGTTGAGACTGTGAATGATAAGAACAGCTTCTAACTTGATTCACTTGTGAAGCTGTTCGATAGCAGAGTGACGTATGAGGTTTCTCGGTTCTCCAGATAGGAATATCAGAAAGATAAGAAAAAAAGGAAATATTTATACAAATGTTGGAGAAAATCACCTGCTATATCGGATTCCAACCCTCCTGCATACATTATAACTGGTTGAACTCAGATGGTTTTGAATATAAGTTTGGTATATGTTGGAGTGGGACGATATAGAATAGGATCTAAGAGCATGTCCATCGGCGTTCCTAAAGCAGGGGTCTTAGTGAAAAAGGGACTAAAAATAAATGAAAAGCATAATTAATCAAAGGAGCGCTCTTTAATTAGAGAGTTTAAGGAATGCTAAGGAATGGTGACGTGGCCGACTTTCACTGGACCAATCTTTTTTGTCTCTCTCCTTCGACGGACGAAACCGAAGTCTCTTCTCTCTGAAACCATCCGAATTCTCTCTCGATCTTCTCTGTCGATGACTCTGGCTTGTCTCTCACTCCGTCGTCTCTGTTGATTAGTCCGTCATCTGACTCACTCCGTCATCTCTCTCGATCGGTCCGCCTTCTCCGTCCCTCCGTCTTATCTTTCTCTCATCCGTAACTGTGTATATTTTTTTGTTAAATTAAATTTTGTGATTTGGGTTTTTGTGAAATTGTTGTGATATCATAGTTTTGTCGGCAAAGGTGGAATCTTTATGAGAAGTGTTTTAGAATTTTGTGTGTGTTTCATCCTTGTTTAGATCAGGTTCTCGTACTGCTTTGTGTCTGAGTTTGTTCTCTTACTGTTGTGTGTCTGAGTTTGGTCATCATGTTGTTGTGTCCGAGTTTGTATAATGGTCTTTTTTAATTAATGGTTAAATCTATTCGACTTGCATTTGCTATTTCTTGCTTCTTGTTTTTCAATGTCACATGGTGTTGATGTGTGGTTAAAGGTTCACTGCTTTGATTCAGGTACATTCATACGTTCTCGTGAGTGATCAGTAATAAAAAGGTGTTTCTTGTTCTTCACAGGTACAAAGAAACAGAGCTTGTGACACAAGATGAAGACAAGAAAGAACAGAGGCTTTACGAGGGACGCTGATACACATGCTAGCTCGAGCACATCTGGTGTACCGATCAAACAGCATCGACGATGAAGTCCTATGTTTCCGGTAGTGATCTCTGCCCATTGTACCCCGAATCTATGATCTTAAAATGCACAGTGCTGTTGCCTTCCTCGTCGGTGTGATATCACGATTATACATCTACTGGTTCTTATTCACGGTTTTCGGTTGGGTTTGCAGCTCTGCACAAATCAGAAGCATACAAGCATTTGATGAATGATGAAAACGGAGACGACATGAAGTAGCTGAAACTGTTTAACAAGTATGATCTCTATGGCAAAAGCAAAGTTCGTATAGACGTGGAGGAAGTGAAGCCATACCATATCTCCATTATCAACAAGGTTTGTATATTTCTATATATATAAATATGAATTCAAGTTTCATGCTTACAATCATTCAATTTTTTTTAAAAAAATCTGGTTTTTGCATAAGATGGGAGAAGCTATTGTTGTACACCTGTTGGTTTCAGACATTTTGGAAGGTTGGTCAAGTTTCAGTTAGTGATGGAGAGTTCCACGTGAGGCATAAATGGAAGTTTAAGCATGTACATCATGTTTCAGTTTTGAAGTTTGTGTTGGAACAAGCTGTATGCGAGAAACAGAGTTGATGTATGGGCAGTTTAATCCTAATCTCTGTTTCTGGTTCTATACACAACATACAATCTCTGTTTAATCTCTGATAAGGAATGGTGCAAGCTCCGTAGCTTCAAGCACATTCTTTACTGATCTAAAAAAAAAAATTATTTAAGAACCCCATAAAGGTTCTCCCATTGGAGGAGGAAAATAAACTAAGGTCCTAAACTTGCCAAATCACATTATTTATTTTTAATTTAATCATTGGGACTTCTAGTGAGTCCTAGAAGTCATAATGGATGGAGATGGTCTAAGAGCATCATCAACGGACAAGGCCCTTTAGGGATTTTTTTTTTTATTTTTTTAGTGTTTTTTTACCTTTTGTTAAACAAAAAAAAATTAAAAAATTGACTAATTGCAGACTGCTATGCGTTGGTGAGGCCCGCGAACAGTTAAAAGCTTTTGGCAAATTCGCCTCTTGCAGAGGGAGTGGAGAAGAGGGTTTTTAAGTTAGTGGTGGGATCCACATAGTTTTAAATTGTTTGTTTTGGTAAGAGGCAACATTAAGAGGTGGGGTTGATGATGGTCTAACGTCACACAATCTCC
>OVBX01002886.1:0-18506 GCA_900406325.1 Erucastrum elatum | reverse complement strand
TTAGAACGGGTCCTATAGAGATTACTCTTCGACATATAGGGGCATGGAAGCATTTGTTCCACCCTAAACAGATGCTTCTTTGTTCGTCGTCATTGGCGCAGACTGTCTAGATCCTGTAACGATTTTTGTTTTTAATCATCTTAAATCGTCTTTAATCCCCCATCCCACTACGAATCAACTTCTTACGCCGTTCGTCTACTAGATCGTGTATAAATATGCTGGGCTTCTGTTCTAATTTGTTCAAGGCCCTGCGAACATGACCACAGACGGCGCTAAACCTAATTCTCTCCTTTGTTGCTCTGTGTTTGTGTACGGCGCGGAGGATGGGATCGATTGTTCTCGATCTTCCTGTAACGAAAGGCCTCTTTAGTAGTCACATTAATACTGACGCCCACTAAGAGCCATTCAATGCGTTGTTACAGTCGGCTAAATCTATAATCTCTGCTATAAATAGGTTGGTATTCTCTTTCTGGAGATCTTGCTCTATTCATCTCTCTGCTATTAATCTCCTTTACTCTCGATCTCTACTCAACTCTCTCGATGGCTACTCAAGGGTGTTTCTTACTGATTTGAAGTCCGAGAGGTGTTCATTATGTGGGTGCACATGCTCATGGTCGATGTTAATGTGAGTGAATTTTTGATTTTTTTTACTTTTCTTTCGAGATATTATGATCCCGCATGCTGTTTATTTTCTGGTGGATTTATTTTGATCATTAGCGTTGATAGTGTTTTCTGTGAATCTGAACATGTTATATAGCATTGAGATCGACCGGAGGCAAGGTAAGTAGTAATGATTGTGTACTTTTTTTTAAATCCCTTTTTACGTGTTCTTTATGTAAAGATTTGTTAGAAGTAATTCGGTTTGTATGTAAGAATTTGTTTTGAGTATTTTTAAGCTCTTGATTGTTGTGATGTATTGTTCTAGCTAAGCCACCTACATTATCTGAGATACTCCCATTTAATCTCAAAGCTGATCAGATACAACGCCAAGATGAAGAAGAGACTAAAGGGAAGAAGAGGAAGCATGAATCTGATGCTAAGCTAAAAGAAGTTTCATAAGATGAAGATGAAAAGAGACCAAAAGAGAGGAAGATCATGAAAGGAGCTAAGAACGTAAAGTCTCAATTCTTTAAAGTCTCTGTTTTGTTACTTCTTTTATACACAGATCGAATTTTGTTGTTGTTGCAGATTGCGAAATCAATGACGGAGAAGGCAAACTCGCTTGCAAGAGAGCTTAAATCCATAAGATCCGACCTGAGTTTCATCCAAGAACGTTGTGGGTTGCTTGAAGAAGAGAACAAAAGACTCAGAGAAGGGTTTGTGAAAAGTGTTTGACCTGAAGAAGATGATCTGGTACTATACAACCTCCAAAAATGCTCCTTTTTTCCTTCTGTTATGCTCTGTTTCTAACTTGAAGAAAAGGGTTAATTATTTGACTTTTTAGGGTATTGTTCTCAGGCACTGGTTTTTATGAGTTTCTTATAGTTATAACATTGATTGGTAGCAATTAGTACCGTTATTTGAATGATGCATAATTTCATAGTAGATGTCTCAGTTATCTAATAGCTACGTTTTGTTTTATTTTTTGGTTAACAAGATCATGATCTTAATATTTGTTGTTGTTTTTATTTGGTGTTAGACAAGCAAATCATAACAGTGGATGATTGAAGCAACTTGACACGAACAGCTAAGTAATCACGTTGATAACCATAACAATTGTTCTTTCTTTATGATATTGATGGTTCTTTCTTTTATCAGTGATCCAGGAAGCTCCACTATTCTATTTGACCATCATCTATACACAATGGTGAAGACTAAAGGGTTTAGCTTAGATTCGTGTGGCTGTAAGTCCTTATTTGTTCAAATCGCAAATACAACTCATGTTTGAGCCTGATACTAACTTTTTCTGCCGTCTTTACTTCTCTCTCAGGTTCATTGGTTAATGAAGTTAAAAGGAATCTTTTTGGTAGTAGTTTTGATGTCTCAGACTCGGGTTTGATCTTTAAAGATGAATGCTCCTTCTCAAAGGACTCGAGTAGGAAGAGCAGTAAAACCAACTCACAAGTTCCAAGAAATGTAATGGACCATGGTTAGATTAAGGATAAATAGGACCACTGGTGGCCGAGAAAGCTCCTTACCACCTTTTTAGGAAATTTTACATAATTATCATATATTTGTTAGCGAGGTATAATTTCTCGAATGTAAGATCTTCTATGGCAATTGTAAACGTTGGATGTTTAAAAAAAAAAAGAGAAAAAAAAACCTTTGGGTTTTTTAATACATCTGGTTCTTCGTTTTCTCTTTTCATAATTCTTTGTGTTTATTGTATATTGTTGAGTTTTCTTTATTTTCATTTGACCACATAATCAAGTAAAGCACCGTAAATTAAAACACCATCTTTATTTTTTTGTGATTTAACATATTTCTTATTTACTAATTATTTAAATCATATATTTTAATACAACACTCAATACAAACATTTTAATAATCAGTGATATTTTAGAGCACCTCAGTTATAATCGTTTAAGTAAATAAAAAACAAAGTAATTTCGCAGTAGGTAATAATTTTAATATTTTGGTACTAATAAAGTTAATAGTCTAGAATATTTTATAACCAGTCATATATATTAAATTCAAATATCATTTTAATCATAGTTTGTTTAAATAATTTATAGCAAATACTATTATTGATAAGCTAAATTATATTATAAAATATTTTTTTTTTCTAAAAACAATAATATATATCATCTATATGTATATCACATCATTTTAATATTTTATGTAAATAATGTAAAATTATTATATTCCAACATAGATATGTTGGTTTGAAATAATTATACAATACAGTAGAACCTCTATAAATTAATAATTTAGTTCAAAATTTGACACAAATCTATAAAATAATAAGATAGTATTTTTTAAAAGAAAATTATATGTAAATACATAGTCCCATCAAAATTATAAATTATTAATTATATATATATATATATATACATATATATATACATATTTTATATAAGTAAGAATCTATTATTATATAATTTTTTAATATTTACAATAGAACTATCTTTATATTTTCTTAACACTTAAGACTTGACACAATAGACAAATCTGATTGCATTTACTAACTGTTGTGTTTTGCATTGCAAATCTGGTCGCCTCATTTCTCTCAGTGAACGAAGACACATCGAAAGTATTGAAGGGTACAAGTTCTTCTGCTATATCCGATCTAATTTTTAAAATATTATAAATCTTTCTCGGTCATACAACTCTTATTTTATATTTATTAATAAGGGGACAAGTTCTTCTGCTATATCCGATCTAATTTTTAAAATATTATAAATCTTTCTCGGTCATACAACTCTTATTTTATATTTATCAAAAACTCTGATTTATGGCAACATCATTACTACATTTTCTATGAAATTTACTAAAACATGTTAAAACCTAACTAATATATAAAATTAAACTTAAACAAACAAAAACTACTCCGAAATTTGTTCAATTTTAATATCCCGCCCGAAGGGCGGGCCGATCCTAGTATATATATAAAGTAGACTTTTCTCTATTCTTAGGACATGTAGAAAGAGGATTTGTTGACATATGTCCTATTTTTTTATCTTTTTACATTTTAAACAATCTTTTTTAGATTATTACAATTTGGTTCAACCATTTTTAATTGTGCACTATCAAATCTTTTTCACACTAACCATCATTTTTTAAAGTTTGATAATCTATTTTATTGATTAAAAAATATAATATGAATAAAAATAAATTAAATAGTATAAATATAATTTTAATTTTTAATTTATTCACAGGTAAAATTAAAATATTTTTACAACAATAAAACTAAACTATGATCTATGTTACACTATGATCTATGTTCGTCTTGTTCAGAGAACCAAACCGGAGACATAAAATCGACATAAAACATAGCAGAAGGGAAACACCTAACATCTAGCACCAAACCGGAGGCTAAAAAAACATAATTTCTCACTATTATATTAGTTTTTATTATTTTCTATTATTTCATTTACAAATAATATATTTATTTTAATATTGATCAAATTAAGAAAAATAGCACGATTCCTAATCGAAACATGAAATCTTTACAATTATAGAAAAAAATAAAATGTCAAAGATACACCAACTACGGAAAGGTTTAACGCTGAAACGAGATAAAAAAACAAATTTAGTTCACTTTATCATAGAATATTTTGGCCATAACAAGGAGATGTCAAAAAAGATAAACTCAGAGACAAAGCATTTCTCGAATACAAAGAAACATGATCAAGGACTAACACAAAGAACCAAGAAAGCGTGTTAGATTAAGAATATTCAACAGAAGGCAAAAATCGCCACCAACCAAGAAGACAAATACTCAGCACACCATAAACACATCCACCAGCGAACCACAAAAATCTAGATAGAAAAGACCGAAATTCCAAGAAACTAACTTCACACACACTTATACTAAGAAAAACATGAGAAAAAGACACATAACCTGAAGGAGGAGAATGAAGTTAACCACCAAGAAACCAGAGCCCAAACTTGAGAGCAAAAAAAACATTATAAATCTACAGAGCATACACAGAAGAAAACATTATCTAAACGCGGAGTCTCAAATTTAGTGAAATAGAGGGTCACTAAAGACATGAGCAGTGATGAAAACTATAACAAGATGATAGAACATACATGAAAAGGTATACGAAACGAAATCAGCAAACCGTGGAGCCATCCTCAAACTATGAAAGAGAACATAGAAGACAGATGATCAAAAACCAGATCTTGAAAACCAAACTGAGTACGGATTATCGACGGTAAGCTAACGAAGAAGAAGTCAGCCTTAAAGACGACTAAACTCTGACCCAGCCCAAATAAATGTACTTCCTAACATCAACAAAAATCTTAGTAAGAAAAAAAACTTCAATATTGACCGGACCAACCTATAACGCTGTGAGAAACAACCACACAACATGAAACTAATAAATCTAATCTATAAAAAATACCAAACAAGTTTAGGAAGAACAAATACACAATTAATATTGACTAAAATAGCCAACAACACCATGAAAAACAATCACACAACTGGTAACTTAAATAAACCTGATTTATATCAAATACCAGATAATCTTACAGAAAAAATATGATGTAGAAGAAGAGCATGGAGGTGAGTCTTTTCCGATGATGGTGAGAAGCACATCATACCATAAAGGTAAATGAAATATATAGATTATGAGGGCTGAATATCAAAATATGGGAAAATTGTAAAAAACATCTTAAAAGAATAATGTTCAAATAATTGAAAAATATAAAATACAACTTTTTAATACTATAATTATCAATCTTAGAATCNGGGGGGGGTTGTGACCCCTGTCCAGTTTTAAAATTTAACATCTAACATTGCTTTTTTGTCTATTGAACTTAAAAATTACATGTTGTCTTTATGCCTAATATAAATACTGTAACTACACGTTGTTTTTATGCTAACATAAATACTGTAAAGTAAGATGATGCTCATAACAAAACTAATATAAATGAGGCTCAATGATCTAAGCTTAGAAGAAGCCCAAAAAATGAACGGCTGGTGAGACAGCTAAAGACCACCATGAGAGATGAAGGCGTCGGAAACAGAAATCATCGCCGTAATCAAAATTTCCGTTGCTCGACCTCTGAAAACAATCTCCATGCAATCTCTACTTCATCTTCTTATAAATCTCTCATTCCTTATTCATGACTCAACCTGCGAGAACATTCTTCTTACAGTCTTTCTTACAGTCTTCGTTTTGTCTTCTTCTGCTTACTAAGCTTAACCTCATACATTCACCGTATCTCCAAATGTAGTGATAGATATTGGGTTTTTTTTTGTTCTAACTGAATCTTCAAAGCCCAAATTTATTATCATACTCTCGATTTAGATGTGTAAATCAATTATGTTATAGTTTTAGTGTAAACTCATCCGCCCGTAGGGCGGGCCAGCCACTATTTTATAATAAAAGATAGTTTCTATCTCAAATAATCTTGGATCCCTAATTTAATTTATTATAACGATCCAACATCTCCTAGTCAATCGCTAATGGATTTTGAAAACAAGTACTTTAACGGGGTTTGTAAAAAATGAATAGAGAGTACCGCCACTTAGGATCGAATTCCGGCCACTGAAAAAAAAATAATATTTCGGTATCGCTAGAAACAAAGGACCGACATGTGGCAACATGTGAATAGTCTGGACCACTTATGTGGAGTCAGGATACCTTTGTATAATTCCAAAAAAAATGAATCTATCTTATTAAAGTTGAAGTTTGGAGATATGAATTGCAGTTTAAAAAAAAAGAATTGTTTGGAAACATGGAAAACAATATATTTACTTTATTTTATTTACACATTTAGTCATTGCATTTAAATAAATTAAGTATTTATTTTTGTAATTTTTTAATTTATAGATTCCACCACTATATTTAAAATCAATTTAAATTAATTAATTATAATTCCAAACTTATCTAAACAAATTGATGTCTGTATATATTGATTATTATTAATATTATAAATTACTACTAAAACAAATTTCATTTCACTTAATTTAGCCAAACACATTAAAATATTTTTTTCTTATTTTACAAAATCAGTTAGGCATAAACATTCAGGTACCCATTTAGGTAGGAGTCATTTCTTTCGGGTATAGATTTTTGGCTTTTGTAATTTTTTTTAGGTACTTCCTTTTTTTTTACAGATTCTACCACTGCATTTAAAATCAATTTAAATTCATTAATTACAATTCCAAAACTTATGTAAGCAAATCGATATTCATATATTGATCACTATTAATATTTTACAAATATTACTTAATACAATTTTCTATTTCACTTAATTTAGCAAAACACATAAAAATATTTTTTTATTTGTTTACGGAATCCGTTAGGAATAAACATTTGGGTACCAATTTAGGTACTGGTCATTTCTTTCGGGTAAATATTTTTTAGGTTTTGAAATTCGGCCATGTTTGGGTATAAATTTATGTGTGAGTTTCAAGTTGGATCCCCCAGGCTTGTATGCATTTTTTCTGATGTATAGGAAACTAAAGGTATTTAAATAACAAAAGTATTTGAAAATGATTCATATTTGAACCAAAAATAATGGCTGCACATAACAAAAAAATCAATATAAACAAAAGTATTTGAAAATGATTCATATTTGAACCAAAATGATTCATTTTGTACATTTGCATTCAAAATCATTTTTTAAAAACAAACTACACAAATATGTTGATTTGTATAAAAATTAAATTACAATGTAAATATTTAATTAATATAAAAATATGTCACATTGTTTAAACAAAATATCAATATAAAAGTATCATACATTTGCATTCTAAAATCGTTTATTTTAACAACAAACAAAATAAATATGTTGTTTAAAGAGAGAATATAAAAAGGTAAAAAAAATACATAGTCTACCAGAGATATTTTATATGTCGAACTTATTATAAAGAAGTTTTTACTAAGATAAAGCAATAATTACAAAGAAATAATATATTTCATAAATGTAAAAAATAATACCCGCTCTTTCAAGGGCGGATCAAAATCTAGTATAATATTAATTTAGAAACAAGCATTTTTTTAGAACTGGTTAAACTACTTCAATTTATATTTATTAAATATTTTTAACATAACCGTGATTTAGTGAGCTAATATCTCATATACATTATTTGCAAAGTGATTTTGCCACATGTCTTCTGTACAATCAGTTTCATAAAAAAATGATGACATGTCAACTAAAATTGATGACATGACCAATTATTAAATATGACATGGACAATTGCAGTTAATGTTAATATATATTTTTAGAAAACTTTATAGAATACGTCGGTAATAACTCACATATAACATTTACTATCAATTTATATTTTTGGAAATATTTTTAAAATATGATAATAACTCATAAATCATTATCAAAACAAAATATATTCAGATATGACATTATAAGTTTTGAAAATATCATTTAATTATAAATTTTTAAATTATACAATTATATTACATTTTTTTCAAAAATATATTCTTTTCTAAATATTAAAATTTAATCATAAAATCACAATTTCTTATATATTTAAAAATTGTATAAATATTGACTAATTTTAATTTTAATAATTATAAGATTTTCAAAAAAAATATTTAATATATTTAATTAAAATAAATAGATAAAAAATCTATCTATGATTATAGTTTTGAATATATGCATGCATATTCTTAAATATAATTTAAAATAAGCAAACATATTTTTATATTAATTTTATGTTTAATTAAAAAAAAATTTATTAAAATAGTTATAATAAAAATAAAATTTATAATAATAATAAATTTTTATTTTTAAAAATTATTTATATTGTGTATCTTTAAAAAAAAATAATTTTTTTACTGCACATGGTTGCATAATAAAAAGCCCAACAAAACATAATAAAAATTAACCAAAATCTGCACATGTTTTTGTCCAATTAAACAAAATAATCTAATAATTTCAACAATTTATCTATCGAATTTTGAAGCTCATTTCGTGAATGTTTACAAACCCATCAAAATTCATTTTTGTCTAACCATATACCCTAAAACTCGATTCAAACCCTAGCTCTATTCAAACTCTATTAACACCATCAAAAACCTATTGTCCAAAAAACTCTACCAAATATATAAGAGTTCATTATAATGCCTATATCGTATTTAGTTATTAACCTTTTAAGCAGCCAATAATATTTAATTATAAATATAAACTAAATTTGTTTCAAGGATACTATACAACTCATTCCTATTTTTTGAACAATAAATTTAAAATATAATAAATAGAAATTTTTAATTTTTGGCCTGTGTTTTTTTATTATTGACCTTATCACCGAAACAAATTCTATAGACCCAACTTAATTCTAGGTAGAATATTTTAAAACTATATCTTATATAATTTTGTCTACTATACCTTATATAATTTTGTCTAACATATAATATTCCTAACTATATATATCATTAAACAAGGTAATATTTAAATAAGTAAATCTAAATAAATATTGCGATCATTTATGTAGTAATTAAGATATTCCATATATGATTCCATTTAATGCAGTTTCTAATAAATTATATTTGCAAATATTTCCGACATATTTAAATTTATTCTTTAAAAATATATAAATAACAAAATAAACTACTATTGTCTTATAAATAAATTTTGGGTTTTCAAATATCATTTTTTGAATAGTACAAAATAATCAAATTACAAAAGTTTTATATCTAACAGTTTTATAAATTTTAAATATAATTAAATGTTTATAAAAATGAATTTTACAAATATTATCATTTTTCTATAGGTTTTTAACGGGTCAATCATAGGTTACTGATAAAATTTTAGATTTATCAGATTTTTAACTAACAAATTTTCATTAAATGTAAACTCAATTATATACCGTTTACTGGTCAACCTGGATCTTGGTCGGATATGAAATTACTGAATATCTATTTTTAACATAACTCTGTAACTCAAAATTTTAAAAATATTACTCAATACCAACTAATATTTTTACTCAAAATCAAACCCGCACTTTTCAAGACGCGGATCGAAATGTAGTAAGTCTTAACTCTAATGTCTAACTAGATTTTGATCTGCGCTTCGAAAGCACGGGTATTATTTTTCACTTTTATGAAATATATATTATTTTTTGTAATTATTGAATTTATTTATCTTACTACAACTTTATTTATAATAAGTTTGACACATATATTGTCTCTGTTAAACTATGTATTTCTCATATTTTATTTTATTTTTTCTCCAATCAACACATTTATTTGACTTGTTGTTAAAATAAATGATTATAGACTTTGAACACCGCATCTGCACGGATGTATATTTTGAAAAATATGGTGATATTTTTTTCATGTAATTATTAGGGTTTTGGCAAAATGATTTCAAGGAATAAAACCGATACCAATCTGAAAATATAGTATCAAGCCCGAACATAAATTGATTAAATATTCAAATTATTCAAAATTTTATTAGTTAGAGAACCAATCGGATCGGAACCAAAGTATTTGTGTACCTGAATTTATCTAAAAATAGATTTATATACTTATATATATTAATTATTTTTATATTTAACGTATATAAAACATCAAGAATGATACTTTAAAATTGGTTTAATATACTTAAAAATATATATAGATAGTCAAAAATAAATATCTGAAATAGTTAAAGTATACTCAAATCACTAAAAATACTTAAAATAATTATTGATTTTATATCCAAAATTTTAAATCAAGCTAATTGATATGTTAAGCTTAGGTATTCTAACATATTTTATTTAAGTTTATAGCTAATATATTATTTTATTTATAGATTCTGAGACATTTAAAATATATAGTGATTTATAACTTTAAAAATAATTTGAATGAGTTATACAAACCCGAACCAAACCCCTCAAAGATCTGAATCAAACTCAAACAAAAATTTAGAAACATCCTAATGGGAATGAAATTTTTGACCTCGAAAACCCGAAACGCAAACCGATCAGAACCAAACCCGTATAGATGTCTGAAAACTCATCCTTAGTCATTATTATATATTGTATAATTTTGTCATATAATTAATCGTATTTTATATGTACCATCATATAAGTAATCATATAATTAATAGTATTCTACTCCTTTTGTTTCATATTAGATGATGTTTTACATCAATGCATACATATTAAGAAATTTATTTGTTTTCTCAAAATAACATTAAAATATAAGTTTATTTAATTATAAAAGTAAATATTAAAAATATAATTGGTTACACTGTTTTTGATAAAGATAAAGTTGCCTAGATATGTGAAAACATCATCTATTGTGAAACAACAAATTACACTTAAAACATCATGTAAATTGAAACAGAGAGAGTATATGTATCATCATATAAATAATTACATATATTATATTTTAAAAACTTAATATGAAATATAAATACCATAATTTAAGTTGGTATTTCAAATTGGACTTTTGTATTGTATTTTTCTTATATATATTAGCAACATTTTTTATGATACACTTAATAACTTAAGCCCATTATTTTTTTGATTAATATCACTATCTTTATTTCCAAATAAAATTAATTTTTTTAAAGACTACAATTCATGTTTCCAAACACTCTATATTTTTTAATAGGCTATTCAGGTAACCAAACACTCCGATTTTGTACGTTTTTAATAGAACAAAACTTGGGTTCACCCCCTGTGGTGAACTCTCAAATTCACCTCAAGTGTTAACACCAATCAAAGTGCCATGTAAGATTATTTAAATAAGGAAACAAAATCAAAAATAAAAAAAAAGGAAAGAGGAAAAAAATATGTCGACTAAATTTTTTTTAAAGCCATCCATGGCTTCTTCTTCTTCACCCACACAAAATTGAAAGCTTTGTTTATCAAATTGCTAAATTCAAACACTAAACCTTAAATCTTTGGTTAAATTCTAAACACTAAACATCAAACTCTAAACTTTTAAAATATATTTTTACCCAAGGGTTTAGAATTTACCCAAAGGTTTATGATTTATCCAAGGGTTTAGGGTTTAGTGTTTTGGGTTTAGGGTTTATTGTTTTGGGTTTAGATTTAGGTTATAAGGGCAGAAGATTGTTAACACCAATTTGACAATGAAAACTTTTAATATTCTCTGTGGATGATGAAAAAACTTTCAATATTTTGAGAGGTGATGAAGAAGAAGCCATAGATGGCGTTAAAAAAAATTAGACAGTATTTTTTCACCTTTCCATTTTTTTGTTTCCTTTTTTTACTAATCATACATGGCACTTTGATTGGTGGTAAGACTTGAGGTGAATTTAAGAATTCACCCTAGGGGTGAACCCAAGTCTTATTCTTTTTAATAATATAGATGTCGGTATCAAATCAATTTGCATAATTTTTTGCCTTGACTTATGTAAATGCACATAAAACAGTTATATACTCCCTCCGTTCCTAAAAGATAGTAGTTCTGGAAAAAAATTTTGTTTCTAAAAGATGATTGTTTTATGTTTTCTATGAAAAAAATACAAACTTTGAGAAAATTAATTGGTTATATTGGATTACTATTGGTCAAAAGTTGTTGAAAATTGAAAATTACGGAAAACAATACATTTATTATAGTGATTTAATGCGTTTTCTTAATATGTGTGAAAACACTAGAAAGACTATCTTTTAGGAACGGAGGGAGTATGTTTTAAATCCGAATTGTGTCTGCGTACATACATGTATAATCAGAACTTTTATAACCAGAGACACAACACAACACGACAGTTCTCATTTAATGCTCCACACCCTTCTTCACTTCTCCATAATAATACATAGAAACCATAAGGAGAGACACGATAGGAGCAGAAAAAAAAATGACGAAACGTTTCAAAATAAAGATATCAAGAATCCTCTCATTCAAATCTTGCCGTTCAAAAGATCCCTCTGATCTCCCTTTCAATCCTGCCCTTTCATTTCCCCGCCCACCTCCTCCTCCACCGGCTAACCTCACAACCACCGTCACCACCGTGCCACAGCGCCGTCGTTCTTCTTGTAGACGACACGTGTTTACCACTCTTGGCTGCGGCTCTTCTACACCATTGGATGTTTCCCGGAGGAATTCACCGTCTACGTTTCAGTGGGAAAGCGAGGGGAAATGGCACGTGGTTGCTCATGTAGATGACGGAGAATACGAAACGCCTCGTCGGAAAGTATACGACGGTGATGATCGCCGGCGTTCGGTAAAGAAAGAGAGATACGCACGGCGGAGAAGGAGCATTTCCTCCGCCGAGGAATACGAAGAGGAGGAGACGGGGAGAGAGAGTCTCTTACCATCTTCCGCAAACCTCTCACCGGAAAGTTCCTCTTCAGGCTTGCCACGTGTCACTAGAAGAAGGCGAAGAAACCATAGGAAGAGAAACACCACGTCGTTGGTTATTGATGAGAAAAGCGAGTCGTCTTCTCCGGCAAGACTATCTTCCTTCGTGCAGAGATTAATCCCGTGCACGGCGGCGGCGGCGCCGGTTGTGATGGAAGGAGTGGCGGTGGTGAAGAGATCGGAGGATCCGTATGAAGACTTCAAGGGATCGATGATTGAGATGATAGTAGAGAAGAACATGTTTGAAGTGGCTGAGCTTGAGCAGCTTCTCAGCTGCTTCTTGACGCTAAACGCGAGACGCCACCATCGCGCGATTGTCAAAGCGTTTTCTGAGGTTTGGGTTGCTTTGTTCTCCGGTGGCAATAACAGCAGCCGAATGTCCAGTGTTCGACTCTCGGATTATGATGAATGTTAGAAATATGATGTTCGTGTAATTTTTCTTAACTAAATTTTGTTTCTAATTTTTAATAAGTGGTCGAGGTAAGTGGTAGATTATGCGGCTGTGGCTGTGCAATGATTTTAAAACTGTAATCATTATGTGCCTTCTCCAAATTTGTTTTTTTCTTAGCTAAAACATTACACTAAAAAGTACTATGAACTCTAAAACGGTCTAGCTATGCAAACCAGTACATCCAGAGCATTTCCGTGCCAAATTGTCTGCCTTTGAGTTATTTATTCTTGGTACAAATGTGATTATGAAGAAACTGAAAAACGTCTTACATCTTTAGAATTCTTTGATATGTATCGAGAACGTTCGTTATTTTGTCAATGTTTGACATTTTTTTAAATCAAATTAAAACTAGCATCTATTTGTATGATTATGTCAGAACAGTCTGTGGAATTCTGCAAACTAAATTATCAATTTTGCATGATTTAGATTTTGATTAATGCTTATACCAACAACAATGAAACACCAAAACATTAACTTTGGTGTAATTTCATTTCCAAATAAAACACTAAAAATGATACCATTCCACTAAAATTAGTACATTTTGTATTGTTACACCAAATTCATCCCACCAAATACAAAAACGTATTATATTTTATTATTTAATTATAATTAGATTTCTTTTATAGTTAAAACTAAAAATATCATATTGTTCTATTTTTAATTTTTGTTTCAAATTACTAAGCACTAAAATATTACTTTATTTATATGTTTAATTGATAACATAACTATTTGAGTATTATCATTACATCAAATTTTAAAACAGTAATGTTTATTCTATATTTTTTATTTTAAAATGAAAATATAAAATAATGTTTTACATAAATAAATAAATAAATTATTATATGAGTTAACTAAAATATTAAAAACTAAAATAAAGAGTAAATACATAAAATTACAAAATTTAACAAATAAATATAAAATCTAAATTTTATGTATAGAATTCTTTAGTTACAATAATGTTTTTTAGTAGTATATAATCTTATTATTTGCATAATTTAATGTTATGATTAAAGATGAAAATTTAAATTAAACACTAAAACATCAAAGAACAATGTAACTTTAACACCAAATTTGGATGCGCTACATACATAGCCACCACATTCTTCAACAACAACAATAATAATAATAATAATAATAATAATAATAATAATAATAATAATAATAATAATAATAATAATAATAGTAATAATAATAAATAATGGATTACAAGTGATGTAAATAAAGGAATAGTTCAAGCAACCAAGAACTGTAGGTTTCACAAATTTTTACCATACAACTAGGAAACACTTCGAAAGAGAATAGATGTTCACTTTAAATTTTCTTATATCGTAAATGCTTACTAGATGACACGTGGACGGTCGATATGGACCATTTTGACTTAGCAAACGAAGTGACAAATGATTGAAATCAAGAGACAAAAGTCTAAGTAAATAAATCTGAATATTGGTCTTTTGGCTATCTCAAAAGCGCGCAATACACAGATGTGTCTCATATCTCCAATTCTTTAAGGGTTAGACAGACTATTGGAAGAGAGCGAGTTGCACAAAAAAAAGGAAGATCGACTAAAGAGAATGGGGTCCATAGCTAGAACAGCAAGCTACTTCTGTTCAATCACTCGTGTCTGGTTTTCTTGTTTAGTGTGAAAAGCAACCTCGACGGTCAGAGAGTAATTGAGTTTTTTTACAGCATATTTTTGGTAGAAACCCAAAGTACACGGCATCAGACATTCTGCAACAAAACATGTACACATCAAACCAGACATGCGCACTAATTTCCACGCTCTCTTTCTCTCTCTCTCTCTCAATCCCTTAAACCAAAAAGATAAAGAGATTCTCTTGCGGAGTTTGGATAATCTTTTAGAATTAAAAAGTGAAGTTTGAGAAATTCTTGAGATTACTTGTCATGAAAGAAAGGGTTTACAAAAGAGTTACAACACTCAGCCTTGGTGTGGTGGTGGAGGAGGCATAGACATGTGATGATGGTGGTGCATAGGTTGTTGTGGCGGTGGTGGTCCACCTTGCTGCATGTGTTGCGGGGGCCACCCATGTTGGTGCACTCCCATGGCTTGAGGTGGTGGTGGTGGTGGCCTTGGACCGCCGAAACCTTGTTGGTGATGAAGAAACTGGGGAGGTGGTGGCGGCGGCATTCCTTGAGGAGGACGATATTGCATGGGCGGTGGAACTCCTAAGCCGTGTTGTTGTTGATGCGGCTGAGATTGCCAAGATGGTGGCTGAGTTTGGTAGACTTGTGGAGGTGGTGGTGGCGGTGTTGGACGAGGACCTGGGATCGGAACAGGTTGCATGCCGCCATTGGCAAACGGACGTGGTATACCATTAGCTTGAGGAGTAATTGGTGGACCGCTTGCGAATAGAGTATGGGGTCTGCTTTTCTGGGCAACTGGATTTGTGGCAGCCAAAAGCCTCTCTGCATTCACAGAAGTAACGTATTGTTGCTGTTAGTCCATTAACAGAGAGTCAGATTCACAGAAAGCACAAATTAAAATAAGAGACGAGTATAAAGAGACTAACCTGCTGGAGTACCATGGCGCTCTCCTTTGGTGTCCTTCTTGTATGCGTAAGAAACTGTTATTTGACGATTACAGAGATACTGCCCGGTCATTGCCTGCAATATATATATATATATATATATATATATATATATATATTCATTGGATAAGGTGAAGAGAGAAGCTAATTACATGTCGTAGCCAAGTTTATAAAGGTAATAGTCGTGAAAGAATAAAGAGAATAACCTCAATAGCAGCATCAGATGCGTCAAAGGAGTCATAGCTAATGAAACCGAAACCACGTGAGTTCCCGGTATCAGGATCTCGCATAATCTGAAATGAAAAACTAAAAGCATATTACTCAAATGCGCACATCCACAAAAATGACATATTACCCATTGATAATACATAAAAGGAATCTACCTTAGGATTAGAAGCGATCCCACCAAATGCGCTGAAAGTATCATACAAGATCTTTTCATCCACATCCTGTAAACACACAAATCTGATCAGCTATTGTAGTTGAGAAGTCAGAGTAAAGTTAAGATATCATATATACTTACAGGGTCAAGGTTTCCAATGAAAAGGTTAGCACCAACATCCATACTCTTCTTATCTTGAGACGCCTAATACAATAACAAAACGTTAACAAACTGCTAAAAGTGGCAACTCGAAACTAACAAGAGCTATCAGCAAAACTTGCAGTTCCCTAAGAGTATCTTAATAACGGCTGCAAAGAAGATACCTTGTTAACACGTATAGGCTTCCCATGGATCTTAATCATGTTAAGAACCTTAATTGCCTGCACAAAAAACAAGTTTACCATTTGAGCCAACAAAAGAAAGTCTAAAAATCTTTCAAAAGTAAATGCTTACATAGTCAGCATCTTCCTCGCTACGGAACTCAATGAATCCATAACCTAGGTGAAGACCTGTCACCCTATCTTTCGGGACGTAGACATTAACTGATACCAAAAACCACAAAGACCATCAAGTTCCACTAAACAAGAAACCATTAGCCTATTGATGAATCAGAGAGTTAGAACTTACCAACTGGGCCGGCTTGTACGAACAGTTCCCAAAGCAATTCTTCAGAAAGCTAAATCACAGACAAGACACAATCTCCCCCAATCAATTGAAAACCCTAAAATTACGAACTAGAGACTGAAACTTGGTACGGAACGGGAAGAAACCTGGGGATCGAGGCCGCCGACGTAAACAGTAGCTTCTTGGTTCCTCTCGGCGGAGTGTTGGCCAAGAAGATTGGCTCCGACTCCCGGAGCTATTCGAGTCGTCATCTACTTCTTCTCCTTTACTCCGGTCGCCGGACAAAAAGCCCTAACGATTGAGAAGGTTTACGATATTTCTATCACACAGAATGAACTGATTGGATTTTGGGCCTTAATGGGCTCTCTTTCTAGGCCTATAAATATGTTTTTTTTTTCAGTTGATTTAGTCGTTATGCTAAATTGAAGTAATTTTCTTTGCTTTTCTTTCTTTTTTTATTTTGCTAAAATTTGGTGCATCCATGTAATTTCTTGAATTATTAGTTTTTGTCTTTTGAATGAACTAACGTAAAAATTGAAACACCAAAAAGTAAACTTTTTTTCTCCAAGAAAATTTGATTGTTTTGGATTTATTTTTATGACTTTCTCATGTACAGAATTGTTGTTATTTTGTTGTAATTGAAACCGATCAGTAGAAACACAAACAACATTCAATATATAAGCAAAGAATGAAAAAAAAGACAGCGGAAATTCTTGTAAAACACACAAATATTTTTTTATCACAAAATAACACTTTAAGATCAAAATGATCAAATACCATTTAATTTAAATTTGAAAATATGTTTTTAAAATATCTATACTATTATCTATGAAGTGATTTTGCTGATTTGTCATTTCCTCCATAAAATTAGGTAATTTTACTTATCCGTCATGTTTTTATTATGTTTTAGTTAAACCATTGATTTTTTTGTAACAACACTTTTATTGATTTAAGATGATTGTAATAAGTCTACATGAAGCAAATGGCTAATAGATATAGTTAAATCATTAATTTATTATTTGTTTTTAGCTGAGTCACTATTTTATTAATTTAAATTAATTTAAAAAATCCTTAATGAATCGTATATATATATTAAACCAAATTTTCTTTAATATTGAATTTTAATGGTATATTACAATTTAATTAGTTTTTTTTTATTTTTAAAAAATAGTATTTTTCTAATTCCTTATATTTTTATTAGGTTTTAGACTTGTATCTAGGTTATTGATTTATTATAAGTTTTAACTAATTCGCTAATTTATTAATTCAAACAATACCCTTAATGAAGTTTATATTTTTCATGTTTTTACTAAGTTTTAGCTAACCCACTAGTTTTTACTAAGTTTTAGCTAAATTATTGATTTATTATTTTTTTATGCTAAATCACTAATTTATTAATTTAAAAAATCTACTTAATAAATTATATATATATTAAAAGCGAATTTTATTTTAATAATGTAATTTTTTTTATTTTATACTAAAATTTAGTTAATTTTTGTTGTTTGTTATATATTTATTAGGTTTTAGACTTTTAGCTACATTATTGATTTATTATTAGTTTCTAACTGATTCGCTAATTTATTAATTTTAACAGTACCCTTAATGAATTTTAT